>CM020509.1:21860889-22013668 GCA_009823395.1 Thamnaconus septentrionalis | reverse complement strand
AGTGCCTCTTGGCCACAGCTGCCTCAATGCAGATTGAGTTGGTGCGCACCAGGATGTCAGCACAAGGAATATGGGCCTTCCAGGAGAGACCGAGGATCTTCTGCAGGCAGCGGGTATGAAAGCCCTCGAGTTTGTTCAGGTGTCGCCTGTATGGCGTCACCTGACCTGACACACACATACCTGAGGATCCACTGTGTGTGTACTTCAACAGGAGGAGGTCATGCTAGGCTCCGCCTCCTCCCCCACAGACCTGCAGAGGCGGGGTCGATGCTGCTGCTGCTCCACCAATCAGGTGTGACCTTTGACCTCAGGAGTCAAACTGTGGTCAGGTGACTCACCTGGACTCCGCAGACTGTGACCTCACAGCCTCTCAGGCGCCGCCCACCACTGCCACCGTGGCGTCGGACGGCCTGCAGTACAGCGCACTGGAAGCCCCGCCCAACCCCTCCCACCCTGGGCGGGCGGGGCCTCAGCTTCAGGTGAGTCCTGCTGCTGAGCTGCACTGCTGCTGGTTGCAACAACTTCTGACTGTGTGTGTGTGTATGTGTGTGTTTGTGTGTGTGTGTGTGTGTGTGTGTGAGTGTGTGTCATGGTGTGTGTGTGTGTGTTTTTCAGGATGTGTGTGAGTGTGTGTGAGTCGGTGTGTGTGTGTGTGTGTGTGTGTGGCATCCTCCTCCTTCATGCCAGAGAAATATCAGCTGTTTCCTACATTGACTGATGTGCTTTTGAAACTTTGATCTTGTCTTCATGGTGTTGACTTTCTAAATGTCTGTGGTGAATACATGGAGATCTTGACAGAAGAGAAATCTACTAACAAGCAGAGACTTTATCTGGATTGTCTTGTTGCTTTATGGCTTCAATTCAACACTTGATCATTGACTTGACATTGTTGTGCAATATAGACTGATGGCATTTTTCATGACTTATTGATTGACTATTGTCACACTGAGCCAACAAGCAGAATCAAAAGACAAATTTCTCTCACAATATTTACATCCATTCATCTGATTGTTGACAAACGGATCAACAGTCAGAAGGTTGATCAGATGGAGCAGGTGTTGAAAGGTCAAAGGTCAGGGTGGAAAGGTCCAGAGTGGAAACAGACCTCAGCTGTGTTTCCACAGTAATAAAGTTTTCATGTGGACTAATTTACCGTTAATAACCTTCTCTACTCAGGACCTGCTGCCAGTGAGTGAATCTGTCTGGATGATCACAATAAGACTGAACTTCCTCCATGCCTGTCACTTTTCTGTTCTCCTCAGATAATAACAACCATTTGTTCACTGTGTTTGGATCCAGAGTGATTTGAGGTGAACATCTGAGGAAGTCCTCTCTGCTCCTGGGTTCTGGTACCTTCAGTAGAACATCAACGTTGCTCACTGTCCATGAGATGTTTGTCTGAGTCTCCATCAGAACTTGCTGTATTTCATCTCTCAGCTTGGTCACAGCTGCTGCCACGTCCTCAAAGTATCTCAGAGGACGGATCTCCAGGCTGGAGGAGTCTGGAGACGGAATGAGTGCAGACAGTGAGGAGAACCTGTGGAGAAACTGGCTGTGGTCCAGTGTGTGTGAGATCTTCTCCAGCTCAGCGTCTCTCCTCTTCAGCTCCATCATCTCCTGCTCCAGCTTCTTCTCAAGCTCTTTGACTCCACTCACTGCTGCCCCCTGTGTGGATCTGACCTGCTGCTGCACCTCAGAGCGTCTTTTCTCCAGCAGAAGGATCATCTGGGTGAAGATGTCCTCGCTGTCCTTCACTGCTTTATCAGCAGAGCCGTTGATGGACTCCACCTCCTTCTCAAGCACCTTCAGGTCTTCCTCTGTGTGCTGGATCTTCTGCTGGATCTTCTGCCTGGTCTCCTCCAGCTCTCTCTGCCTCTCAGTCCTCTCTACTGCTGCTGCCACTGTGTGGTGACCTTTATGTTCATCCATACAGCATAAACCACAGATGATCTTTTGATCAGTGCAGCAGAATATCTTCATCACCTCATCGTGACGAGGGCAGATGTTCTCCTGGAGCTGCTGGCTGGGTTCCACCAACTTGTGTCTCTGTAGGGGAGCAGCATCACGATGAGGCTGGAGGTGAGAGTCACAGTAGGAGGCCCGGCAGACCAGACAGGACTTGTCTATATATGTGTGTATATGTCTGTATACATACACACATATATATATATATATATATATGTAACCAGATGAAATGGAACTAAGTTGTGAACAGCGTTAAAAGGTTTTCGTTAGAATTTAGCCAAGCTACATTTGACAGCTGTTTGCACGTTGCCATGGAGACAGGGGTGCGCGGGGTTCCGGGGCGCATCGTTATGACGTCAGCGGCGCCGGAAGGGACAGCGCAGTTAGGAGCAGGACAGAGTGGCGCGAACTTGCGAGACGTCCATGTCGAGTGACGCGAGCGTTGTGTGATCCGCTGTCCGTCGTGGGAGACAAAAGCTGCCGAACGGGAGGACGGCGTAAGTGGGCGATATTGGTGTAGTTCGATTAGGTTAAGTAATTTTGTGTGGAGGCGTGGTCGTGTGTTTAACTGTGCGTACCGGTTGTGCTTGTCACAGAGAGTTTTGAGCGTGTTCGGGTCCCCAGTTGTGTTGCAGAGGGCGTGTTGCGCGTTGGGTGAGTTGAGCCTTGGTGTGTGCAAGATAATATATGAAGTTCATGTTGCTGTGTGAGTCTGAGTGGTCTGTATGATTTTGTTTATTTTGTGTACAGAGTTAAGGCCACCACCGTTGTCTTTATTTGTTTTGTTTATAAATTCAGTGTTTAGTACCTGTGTTTTTGTTTACAGTAGTCTTCATTGAGACTGTTAAGAAAATTAGGAAAGTGTGTAGGGAAAAGTTTCATTGTAAACTGAGTGCTAGAACAGCAGAACAAATTTAATGCCTTGTTTATTTTATGTTTGTTGTGAACTTCCCTTTGTTTCATTTATTATTTTCCCTTAAAAACGCCATAATAAATTAATGCTGTATACTGTTGGGTGCAGTCGCAAGAGGAGACCCTTTTGTGTGTGTGTTCCATTCCTTTGTCATCTCACCGGGTCACACATATTTTGGTACCAGGAGTGGGGTCCCTCTAGTTGGCTTTAGGGAATTGTAAGAAGCATAGGGACAGTTTTAGCCAGGCGTATAGACAACGGTGGTGGTGAAGCTGGCTCCAGCCAGGCCCCGGTTCCGGAGGGTGTGACGGTGTTCCTGGAGTGGCTGTGCGAGGCTGCGGCTTGTTCCCCAGGTTCTTCGAGGACGTCAGAATCAAAGAGGACAACGAGAGAGGACTGCTCGCCTTCACTCTCAAACAAACATTCCAAGTGCTGGTAACTGTGTCATTTAGCCAAGAACAGAGGAGGGCACCCGGAAAGAGACCCCTCAAGATGTCGGATGACGGTGAGGGTGCTGCCGCACCCAGAGCAGGAGCCAGCCGGGATGAAGACACAGCGAGGAGCGTGCATGACGGTGGGAATGACCCATTGATGCAGCTCCAGTCACAAATTTCAGAATTAAGTAAAAAAACACGATGATGTAATGTCAACCATCGCTAATTTTGGTAATGCCCAGGCAAGGTCTATTATCTACATTCCAAGAGAGAAGCAGATTGTACCTTTCAGTGGTGAACTTGGAAAAGACTGCCACACGGTTGACGAGTTCATTGATGAGATTGAGAGGGTGATGTGAGCAAGGGGTCTAAGTGGGGAGGATCAGGTAGACTTCGTTCTCTCGCTACTAAAGGGTTCAGCGCTAGAGGAGGTTAAACTACGTATGGAGGGACAGGCTAAGCAACCCAGTGATCTGTTTTCATACTTGAGGGCCGCGTTCAGGGAGAAGCGCACTACTCCACAACTCTTGCATGCTTTCTATGCCCGTCAGCAATCGGAAGGGGAAGATTTGCGAGATTATTCTCATGCGCTCTCTCAGCTGCTAAATGCGGCTCTCCAACAGTCTCCGAGCATCGTAGCAGATGCGTGAGTTGCGTAGGCTGGTCAGAGAGAAACCTGGCTTGAGTCTGTTCGATATACGGGAAGAAGCGATTATGTGGACGTTCACAGCAGCTCACAAGCAATTAACAGCAGCTCACAAGTTACCGCTACCCTATTTGGGATATGTTGAGTTAGACGTAGATGTCATGGGGCTCACAATCCCAGAGTGTGGTTTCTTGATAATCAGGGGAAGCTCTCTAGGGGAAGAGTTTAGTTCCGTATGGAAAGAGGCCTTTCTCCGAGCGCAAGAGGCAGAGCCTGTTGGAAGAATGTTCATAGCCCGAGCAGCGAGCCAGCAAAAGGTGCACGTACCTGCCTCTTCAATAGCCACAGTCTATGCAAGAGGATTTAGGAGACAGTTTGATCGTGATACCACCATGCTGTTGGAACCAGGAAACACCCCACTGCCCTGTGGTTTGATCGTTGTACCCACCGTAGTATCACCAAACAGTCATGTGTTCCCAGTCCAGGTGATCAACTTCTCACCAGAAGATGTCTGGTTGCCGTGTAAGGCTAGGTTGGGTTCTCTCAGTCCGTGTGAGTATGTTGAAGGGGACCCCTATGAGGTGAAGTTTCAGTGTATTTCGGCCAACCATGAAGAAGTGACCATCAGCCGAAAAGAGGGTCAAGATTCTGACCGTGATCCACAGGGTTTACTGAACGGGCTACACCTAGGAGGCACTCGAGAGCAGCAGGCAGAGCTTGGAGCACTTCTGCTGAAGTATGCAGATGTGTTTGCCGTTCAAGATGAAGACCTGGGTTATACAGATAGAGTAAAGCATGAAATCTCTGTAGTGGATGAAACACCAGTCTCTCAGCCTTATCGACGAATACCACCAACCCAATATAAGGAAGTCCGTGATCATATTTCTGAACTTTTGAAAAAGGGAGTGATTCAAGAGAGTTCCAGCTCCTATGCCTCGCCAATTGTCCTTGTGCAAAAGTCTGATGGAAGTCTAAGACTCTGTGTAGACTACAGGAGGCTGAACTCGAAGACCAGGCGCGATGCATTCCCACTTCCACGTATTGATGAGAGCCTGGATGCCCTAAGTGGTGCAAAATTATTCTCCACGATTGATCTTGCGAGCGGATACCACCAAGTTGCCCTACATGAGAGGGATAGAGACAAGACGGCATTTACTACACCATTTGGCCTGTACGAATATCTGAGAATGCCCTTTGGGCTCTGCAATGCCCCGGCGACCTTTCAGCGTCTCATGCAGGCCACGATGAGTGATCTGGAGCTTCAAATTGTGCTAGTTTATTTGGATGACCTGCTTGTGTTTTCGTCCACACTGCGAGAGCACCTGGTCCGGCTGGAGACAGTCCTGAAAAGGCTCCGGGGGACAGGGCTGAAAGTCAAAGTGGAGAAGTGCCATTTTCTCCAACCAGAGGTCAAGTTCCTGGGCCATCAAGTCTCGGCCCAGGGAGTAGGTACAGATCCAGACAAGATCAGTGCCATAAGGAAATGGCCTGTACCTAGTACTGCCAAAGAACTTCGTTCTTTTCTTGGCTTTTGCAGTTACTACAGGAGGTACATCCAAGGTTTTTCCCAAATTGCAGGTCCTCTTCACGATGTGGTAAATGGTTGTATGCAGGACCACAGCGGAACCAGAGCCAACCAATTATTCAAGACATCCTGGACGCCTCAGTGTTTGCAGGCCTTTGAGCTACTCAAAGAGAAACTGATTTGTGCTCCAATAATGGGTTATGCAGATTTTACCCGACCCTTTATACTAGAGACGGACGCCAGCGGGCTGGGCATAGGTGCAGTTTTGTATCAGGAACAAGGGGGAAAGAAGAAAGTCATAGCCTATGCTAGCCGAAGGCTCAGGGGAGCAGAGAAAAACGATAAAAACTACAGCAGTATGAAGCTAGAGCTCCTGGCGCTCAAGTGGGTGGTTACCGAGAAATTCAGGAGTTATCTGTTGACTCCAGGGGTTCCAGGCATCCGACCCCTCCCTCCGAGTGTTAGGAGAGTTTTGGAGGAAGCAAAGGAAACCAACCCGCCGGGAGAGGCTGGGTTTAACAAAGCCTGTGTTGTCCTTGTTGAAACAGTGGCCACGTATCAGAGAGAAGGATGGACTACTGTATCGTGTGATCGAGGATGCTCACGTTGGGAGATGTCACCAGTTGTTGTTGCCTGCCTGTCTCCAGGAACAGGTACTTAAAAGTGTACATGATAAATTGGGGCATCAAGGTATTGAGCGGACCCTGGGATTGTTGAGACAGAGATGCTTCTGGGGGGGTATGCATAAGGATGTGGAGCAGTGGGTGAAAAAGTGTCAGAGGTGTGTGGCAAAAATGCCCTTGCCAAAGGTTCAGGCACCACATTTATAGCTACTCGCTATAGCTACTCGCCCTCTGGAAGTGGTTGCTGTGGACTACACCACACTTGAACGTGCCACAGATGGTCGCGAGAATGTGCTTGTGATAACAGATGTTTTTACCAAGTTCAGTCAGGCATTTGCCACGCGAGATCAAAAGGCAGATACAACGGCTAAGGTAATTCTGAAAGAGTGGTTCATGAAGTATGGGGTTCCGGAACGCCTCCACTCCGATCAGGGCAGGAATTTTGAAAGTGCCGTCATCGCTGAGCTGTGTAGGTTGTACGGGGTGAAGAAAACTCGCACGACGCCTCATCACCCCCAAGGAAACCCCCAGTGCGAGCGGTTCAATAGGACCCTACATGATCTTTTGCGAACCCTTTCCCCGGAAAAGAAACGGCGTTGGCCTGAACATCTTTCGGAGCTTGTGTTTGCATACAATGTCACACCGCATTCAACAACCGGCTACCCGCCCTACTACTTGTTGTTCGGTGTTCACCCCCACCTTCCAGTTGATGCCCTGTTAGGTCAAGAGCGGGAGAAGAATGAAATGCCTGACTGGTTAGCGGTACACCGGGAGCGCCTCCAAGATGCACGCGCAAGAGCGAAGGAGTGTGCTGAGCGAAGGGCTGCGGAGCGATTGGCCCACCAACAGGAGAAGGTATACTGTCCACCTGTCGACCTGGGGCAGTTAGTGTATGTCCGGCACCGTCCACCAGGCCGGAACAAGATACAGGATGCCTGGGCACCTACTGTGTATAAAGTGATTGACATTCAGGGGACGATGCATGCAGTGGAGCCGCTGGAAGTGGGACTGGTAAAAAGGGTGCATAGAACAAACTTGAGGCCGTGCGTGGAGCCCGTACCAACATCAAAACAACGTCCTCAAGCAGTTGCTCCTGTTGGGAAACCTGCTGTGGGTCGAGAGTCAGAAGCTGAAGTTGGGGAGCCGGAGTTTGTGCTGTACGAGGAAGTCTGGTATCCAAGTGCTGAGGAAGCGGGAAGTTTGGAACTGGACTTAAAAGAAAGGGAAAGCGATGTGGCTGGAAGTACGGAGGTCAGTGATGAGCATGAGGATCCAGGGGTGACACCAGTCTGTGACCCTTACCCCGTGTCGGACAGTGTCAGCCTACCTGATGCAGAACTGGGGCCGCAGCCGGCCCCTCCTACAAAGAAAAGAGGGAGGGAGCTGTTCGTGTAGACGCACCTGTTCCCCCACCCCGCAGAAGTCAGAGAACAACGGCAGGGATGAACAAAAATCCATTCGATCTACCTAGGTCGGCCTGTAGAGCGGTGTCAGTGGGTCCAGATTTACTCTCTTAGGTGCTGGCAGGTATAGTTCTTTACACCTCAGGGGGCCCCAGAACAGTCAGGTGCGTACAGAGTCACCGAGGACGTTGACTTGGCAGCAGGGGAGAATGTAACCAGATGAAATGGAACTAAGTTGTGAACAGCGTTAAAAGGTTTTCATTAGAATTTAGCCAAGCTACATTTGACAGCTGTTTGCACGTTGCCATGGAGACAGGGGTGCGCGGGGTTCCGGGGCGCATCGTTATGACGTCAGCGGCGCCGGAAGGGACAGCGCAGTTAGGAGCGGGACAGAGTGGCGCGAACTTGCGAGACGTCCATGTCGAGTGACGCGAGCGTTGTGTGATCCGCTGTCCGTCGTGGGAGACAAAAGCTGCCGAACGGGAGGACGGCGTAAGTGGGCGATATTGGTGTAGTTCGATTAGGTAATTCGAAGGTAAATTAAGTAATTTTGTGTGGAGGCGTGGTCGTGTGTTTAACTGTGCGTGCCGGTTGTGCTTGTCACAGAGGGGAGAGTTTTGAGCGTGTTCGGGTCCCCAGGTGTGTTGCAGAGGGCATGTTGCGCGTTGGGTGAGTTGAGCCTTGGTGTGTGCAAGATAATATATGAAGTTCATGTTGCTGTGTGAGTCTGAGTGGTCTGTATGATTTTGTTTATTTTGTGTACAGAGTTAAGGCCACCACCGTTGTCTTTATTTGTTTTGTTTATAAATTCAGTGTTTAGTACCTGTGTTTTTGTTTACAGTAGTCTTCATTGAGACTGTTAAGAAAAATTAGGAAAGTGTGTAGGGAAAAGTTTCATTGTAAACTGAGTGCTAGAACAGCAGAACAAATTTAATGCCTTGTTTATTTTATGTTTGTTGTGAACTTCCCTTTGTTTCATTTATTATTTTCCCTTAAAAACGCCATAATAAATTAATGCTGTACACTGTTGGGTGCAGTCGCAAGAGGAGACCCTTTTGTGTGTGTGTTCCATTCCTTTGTCGTCTCACCGGTCACATATATATATATATATATATATATATATATATATATATATATACTTTTTTTTTTTTTAATAACTTACCCAGTTTGTAAAGGCAGGTCCTGGTAATGGCAGTTTCAAGGCACATTGCACAGCTCGTGTCTGTGTTAAACACTAAAATGAGTTTGAAAATATTAGGTGTATCATCACAAATCATCATAAATCATACAACCTATAACATCAATAACAGTATCCCTATTATTGCATACTGAAAATAATTCCACAGTTTTTCAGTAATAATATGTTACTGTATAAGATCCATTGTTACACACCTGAGGCTTCCAGGACTTCCAGAGCCAGCTGCTTCCTTGCCTCTGCTATCTTGCTTGGAGCTGTGTCAAATGTCTTCTTGGCTGTATGTGGAAAGGCCTCCATGACCGCTTTTGCCACCTAAATAGTGAAAAGTTTGATTTTCCAAATCAGAAATGTCCAATAGATGGGATTACAATAAAGCATAAATAAATTCTTGAAAATTGACAATATAGATATCTCAAAGCAATCTGAATCAAACACAACTGGACTTGGTTATTTGTCTACAAAGACGTCTCACCTCTCATCCAAGAGGCTTCATCAGTTCATCTACACATCTTACCAGGCTGGAAACTTGCCTGGTCAGATGCGTACATGTTTGATTTGAATTGCTTTGAGATAACCATGACATGGACAAATGAGAATATTTACAGGCCGATAATCATTTGTGATGAGGTTGGTATTAGAAGTAAAACATTATTACTTTGATGACAATCACTCCACAGCTGGAGCCGTCTTTCTGGATGGGTTTTTTTTAGAACTCCTCCTCTCCACCTTACATTGTCCCAGTGACTCCTCCCATGGCAAGTCCTCCTCATTTTGAAGTACTGGCTGTGTCATAAACATTTTAAAATGGTTAATGTTATGAATAGGTACAGATACAGTGTGCACCCAACAAAATAATGTCTTGGTCAAGACACAGAGGGTTGGTTGTCTGAGAGAGTTTGATAGAAGACTGTTTAAATTTCAGGGTCAGAATTCAATATACTGTAACTTAGTTATTCAGGTGGCAACAACTTTGTTCCAAATAAATCCTGATGTTGGTGATGGCATCTCTAAGTGGTAGAAAGTCTCTTCCAACGTTGTTTTCATGAGGGATCCTGGACAACTATTCTCTGCCATAACGCCTATGTTGCTGTCCAGCCTTTGGTTCAAATCCCCAAATCTTCCTCGTTCCCTATTTATGTTTCAAAGTCAAGCCTCAAACATGTTGTTTGGTGCTTGTGGATTATTGTAATCTGCTTTTACATCATTGCATTCACACTATGGTAACTTGGTAAAGAAAACACATCCTGTGTGCAGGATTGACTAGGTAAACACATCTATCGGCAGCATTGATGTACTGTAAGCCAAAAAAGAAATTGATATTAAATGTACGTAATAAGGAATTTGCATGTTCTCCCTGTGTCTGCGTGGGTTCTATCCGGGTTCTCCGGCTTCCTCCCACACTCCAAAAGCATGCATGTTAGGTCAATTGAACACTCTATATTGTCTGTAGGTGTGAGTGTGAATGGTTGTTTGTTTCTATGTGGCCCTGCGATGAACTGGCAACTTGTCCAGGGTGTCACCGTGCCTTCGCCGTATGACAGCTGGGAGAGGCTCCAGCAGACCCCCGTGACCCTGATCTCAGGAAGAAGCGGGTATAGAAAATGAATGAATGTATGTAATGATGTATAAGGTACTAATGACATTCCAAAGGAAAAGTGAAGTGAATTCAGATGTATTAATCAACGACTTACCAAAAACTTCCAGTGAATATTGGCAACATTTACAAATGACACAATTGCCTCATCGTCAGTGTTGGGAATAACGCGGCTAACTTCAACGCGGCACAAACAGCCTCACGAGAGAAACTAGATTCAGCAATGGCGAATCCGGAGCGGTCTGTCGAGGAAAAACTGGTGTTTTCAGGATGGAAGTATAGGCACTACTTTTCCATCATTGATGTAAAAGGCAAGAACGTAAATGTGACGTGTGCATTATGTCCCAGAGCAAAGTGTTTGTCCTCGTCCATTGTGAGTAACTCGAATCTCATGAAACACCTCTCAATGGCACACGCTACTACAAAGCTAGAGGCCAAAAACACAGAGAACACCGTTGATAATGCTAGCGCTGCTGCTAGTAGCAGGCCCGCTAACAAGGAAGGACACGGAGACGGAGCCACACCGTCCAAGCAGGAAAAGCTGGATTTTTCTACCCAGTCAAAACGTTTGACACAGACTGAACTGAATGCTGTAATAGGCAGGTATGTTGTTGAGAACATACTCCCATTATTAACTGTTGACTCAGACTCCTTCAGAGCCCTCATTGCTAAAATACCAACGAGAGGAGGGGCCGTTCCACCATGCAGAAAGACATTTTCTAACTACGTAGGAGCAGAATACGTTAAAATGAATGCCGAGCTCAAAAAGAGTTTTGAAGAATTAGAATATGTCTCTACTACAGCTGACATATGGACTGCACATAACAAAAGCTATCTTGGCGTGACTGCACATTGGATAGATCCACCCACCATGGAACGAAGGAAAGCAGCCCTGGCATGCAGACGTTTCAAGGGCCGTCATACTTATGATAGCATTGCAACTCAGCTTGACAACATCCACTCATCCTACGGCATATCCCACAAAATAACATCAACAGTCACAGACAATGGCTACAATTTCATCAAGGCCTTCAAAAAGTACCAGCCAGTGGAGGAGGATGACTCTGAGGATGATGAGGATGATGGTGTTGTGATCACTTTGCCACTGCATCAGAGATGTGCATCGCACACATTAAACCTGGTTTCGTGTACTGATGTTAACAAGTGGTTACTGTCAAGACCAGAAGCAAAAGCCATATACAGAAGTGCTCCAGCAAAATGCACATCCTTATGGAACAAGGCTAGCCACTCAACTGTGGCTGCAGAGACTGTGGATGATGTCATTGCAAGGAAGTTTTTAGTCCCTTGCACTACGAGATGGAATTCTTTTTATGATGCCCTTTTTATGACCGTTTCCATCCAAAAAAAACAGACCTGGCCAACCAGACTTAAACAGATCCTTAATACAAAACCAACATGTTTCAGTGAGGGCCATGTAAGTCAAAGTATTTAAAAGTGGTAACTTTATCAAAGTGCCAGAAAACTAGATGATGATTTACCCTTACTGTGTCAAACAGATGAGTGACCTAATTGATTTGGTGAAGTCAGCGCTATCCTTGGACTACACAGTCTGGAGAAATGTTGACTTCATCATTGACGTGTCTGTGTCTCTGTGAAAGTAAACTACATAGACTTGAAATAAAACACAGTCATTCTCATAGTCACAATCACACCCCTATGTTTTACAGTGTAAATACTTGCTTAATGCTTCAGAATATATGATAAAACAATCACACTTGGTACCGTTTACGTCAAGATGAATTTCAGGCTTTTTCCTTTGTATTGTCCAAGGCGTCCTTGCTCCATGACCAGTAGCACTTTGCTGATTTTAGCCAACTGGAGGGTGCCCTCTGGAAGGCGGTAGTGCTTCCGGTGGACGGCGATATTATGCCCGAGGAAGTCTGCCAATTGATCAAGTTCTGTGGTCTTGAGGTTCAATACAGTAGAGAGGGTGGTGATATGTTTCCTCAGTTTCGTTGAGGTTAATGCTTCAGGATTTCGGATGTGGTCACATTCTTTTACAAACTGCCTTTTGCAATCAGAAGCTCTTATGTAATGCACAGAATTTGGCAGTGCAAACAGATATTCATTGTCACACAGCACCCCACATTCTTTTCTCGTTTTGGTTAGAGCATCGAGTGACTCTCTCATGAGAGGGGTCAAAAGAACTGGGACCTTTCTTCCTCTTTTTCCTACTATTGTTATTCTGACAAAATGTTTGCACAGCTTTAGTTCGAGTGGTGTAAGAGCCATGCTTACATCTCCATGTGTGTCTGACGCGTCCATTGACAGATACAACGACAGCAGCATTCTGGACACTTCCGCACCTCTTTGGCGGTTGAACAGTACAATTTCTGTCAGTATTACTTTTGCAAGCGCTTTCCAGTTTGCTGGTGATGAGTGTTCTTTCAGATCATTAAAATGTTGCTGCTGTTTTTCAGCCAGATGGCAATGAAGCTTTTGAATATCTTGAGTAAAAGGTAAGAGTTGAGGAACATTTCCTTTACTCTGGTCAAGTTGAGTTAATGCTTGGCTAGCAATGTCAAATCTTCAACTTTCTTGATAAAGCTTTGCAAAACCCTCAGCATCTTGCGTCTTTTTGAGGCTTTCGGACTTAATGAACATAGCCAGGGAATGCAAGCTGTGGCCAACCTTGCGAGCAAGAGGCGGACGCTGGTAGTGACCAGTTTGCTCACTGAATCCGGACAGGATCTTTGCAGCAGAGACAACCTGACTGTACTTTTCGGGTTTTATGAGTTCTTGGATGGTCTTCACATGTGCAACTTTTCTTGCTTCCAATAAAAGCCTGCCATGCTCTCTGAGTTTTTGTCGATATACTGATGTTGACTGACCACCTTCTCATTTTCTTAAACAGTCTGTAACCATACTGGAGAAGGCAGCAGTCTTCTTTAATAGCAACTGTGATCCGGTCCTGATTCATAACGCTTAAGAATTTCCAATAAGCATCATTAAAACCAGTTGGAGCAGGTTCAGCGAAAGCACACAATGCCAGAACCCTAGTTTTGCCTGGTTGAGTACTATCAGGTTTGAACCTGCACACCTGAAAATGACGCCACATTGCTCTTTTGGAGAACAAGCCATAGCAGTGAATACAATGTGTAAATTTCTGTCCTTCAGATTTTTTTCTGTGGTTGCTTCCATGGGATGAGATTGCCTTTCTGCGTCTCCAAAACATCAGTGTTGTGCTCAAAGTTACCCTTATTTCGTATAGAGTCTAACTGCAGTCTCCTTTCTTTTGAGTTTTTTGGGAAGCTTAGAGCTTTTGCAACATCTGTTTCATCTTGGTATTTATGCCACAAGTGTCTAGACATTTTCTGGACAAATTTTCTGCAATCATAGCAAAAATGTTTCTTATTACAACTTCTAGATCCATCCCCCTTCTTTAAAACTGGATTCACATAGACAGACTGTTCTTCTACCAGGGGCGTTGCCATACTCAAATCCTTCTGTGAAGATATTGACACCATTTCATTTTCATTCCCATAATTTGGAAATTTTTGTGTGGGGGCATAACTTCTTTCAAAGGGTGTCTTCTGGTTACGACCAAGCAGGCTCTCACTGGAAGACTCAACTGTGTTATGACAGGGAAACTTTCTTCTCTCTCTGGAGGACTCACTTCCACTTTCACTGTGCTTAACCTTGCTCTGACTGGAAGACTTTCTTCTGTTATCACTTAATGCACCTTTTTTTTTCTTACATAATTCCAAGCTGTTCTCACTTTCTGTGCTTCCATCATGAGGATTTGGAATGTATTCCTCTTCACTATCCATACTTGAGTTGAGGAAAAAAGGAAAAAAGAACCCAACAAAAAATACAGGTCTATCACTCATTCATTCATTCATCTTCTATACCTGCTTATTCCTTTTCATGGTCACGGGGGTCTGCTGGAGCCTATCCCAGCTGTCTTAGGGCGAAGGCAGGGTACACCCTGGACAAGTCACCAGTTCATCGCAGGGCAGGTCTATCACTCATTTTGAAGCAATGAATATTGAGTATACTTTGAATGTTAAGGCATACGAAAAAAGGAAAATTCTGTATGGAGCCTTTTAAGTTTGAATATTTTAAGTCTTAGTAAATTTATAATCTAAAAGACTGCGATGAACTGCCGACTTGTCCAGGGTACCCTGCCTTCGCCCTATGACAGCTGGGATAGGCTCCAGCAGACCCCCCTGACCCTGAATAGGAATAAGCGGGTATAGAAGATGAATGAATGAATGAATAATCTAAAAGACATAAGATTAATTCATGTTAGACAGCATATTTTACAAAAGAAAAGGGGATGGACGTTCATTAACTTTTATCCTGAGTTCTAGTCACAACAAACTCATGGATGAGTATTCCGTTACGTAAGAAATTGTGCATCCCTACTAAAAACAATGTAAATATGTCACATAATATTATTATAATACATACAATTTTTGTCCTTCAAAGACGCAGAAAAAATAATCCATGCCTTTGTTACATCTAGGCTAGATCACTGTAACTCGGTACTTAGCAGGATGCCCAAATTCGTCCCTTAGGACATTACAGTTAATCCAAAACTCTGAGGCACGATTGTTAACCGGAACTAGAAGGAGGCAGCATATTACTCCAATCTTAGCTTCCTTGTATTGGCTGCCAGTCAAATTTAGAATTGAATTTAAGATTCTAGTTGTAACTTACAAAGCTCTTCATTCTCAGGCTCCTTCTTATATTAGGGAACTAATTGAACTTTATCATCCTCCAAGAGCCCTTCGCTCTGAGGATTCAGGTCTTTTAGTTATCCCAAAAATTTCTAGAGTTAGGTCAGGAGGTAGGTGTTTCAGTTTCCTGGCACCTTTATTTTGGAATCATCTTCCAGCCTCGGTGAGGGGCAGACACAGTTAGTTTATTTAGGAGTAGACTTAAGACTTTCCTTTTCTTAAAGCTTATAGTTAGATTCCATCCACTGTCAGTTAAGCTGCTGTAGGCTTACGCCGTGGAGGGAGATCTTTCGCTCCCGCTACAGGGATCGTTGCTCTGTGCAGGCGGAGCTTCTATCACTCTCCTCACCCAATCAATCTTTGACTCTATCTACTCTGTCCAAACTAGCTCTCACTATGCTTTGTACAGTATGCTCGATATGCATGATACTGCCGCAGTCTCTGTGTCCCCGGCAGGTGATGACCACTGCGCCAGGAGCTGGATTGTGCTGTCCTGGGGGTCTTGGTGTCATCGCTTGTCCCACCACCACGCCTAGGACCTGGACTTGTCCTATCAGCAGATTGTCCATCGGGATAGGCTCTTGCCTTCCAAAGCATGAACACTTACAGCCCACGCGGACAGCAGCCTTGAATTATTTCCTATTCTTTTTGTTTATATCCGTTTTGTGAATGCCTGGTTGGTGTATCTGTTTTTCACTCTGTCCTGTCTGCCACCCTGGCTCACTCTGCTCCTTTCTCTCTTTTTCTGTCTCTCCTCTATTATTGTATTTCACCACAACTACTCATAGGCAGAAGATGGCCCTCTGGAGTCTGGTTCTGCCCTAGGTTTCTTCCCACAGGGGAGTTTTTCCCAGCCACTGTCGCATCTTGCTTGCTCCGGGGGCCCGGTTGGTTCTCTCTGATTGTATAAAGCGCTTTGAGACGCCATTGGTTGTGATTTAGCGCTGTACAAATAAAAGTTTATTATTATTATTATTATTTTTTTTTTTTTTATAATAAAGCCTAAAAAGGAACACACTTGGTATTCAAATAAAAAAAAAATGTGGTCAGTATCAGGCTCACAAGTAAAAAAAACCAGACAAGAATCAATGAAAGGATTACAGGATGGCAGGAGATTCTTCTCGGTCTCTGTGAATTCCTTTCAGGCTGAGAAAGGAGAGCTCCCTGGGTGCTGTCATCATCTAAATCATACAGAGGGCCAGAATGTAATGAATGTATTGTCTTGTAAAGTACCCATTTGCTAAAGAAACAACATGAAGATATGATTTTCCTTTTGTCTACACTGTAGAAAAACAAATGGCAGGTGCTTTAGCAGGAAAGGTTCAAGGGTTGCACAAACTCTAATAACTTTTAGGACCTTACCGGAATGCTTTTTGTGCGTCTCAGTGATGGAACAAGGTAATCATCTGATTGCTCATTTGGATTGTTGTTTGGAGAAGCCTCATCACCAGTTTCTTGCACAATAGTTTCACCTGATTCGTACAACCAATCAGACACCTCCAGTCCACTATCCATCTGCAAAAACGAAATGTTAAGACGTGTATACATTCATACATAAAAGCCCTTTACAGTATTAAAAGCATACCAGAATGGTTTCTGTATTTCTTTTTGCATCAAATTGTTGGGTGAAAGTGTTGCTCTTTGTGTAGTCCTCATCAGTTTCATCACTGTCCGAGAAAGCAACGAGTGAAAACCCTTGGACTTTAAAACCCTAAAAAAAAAGAGCAAGAATCTGTTGTCAAGAATTTTATTTATGGTTGAATTTGCAAACTAAAAAAAGACAGCAAAAGCAAAAACTGTTGCTGACACAGTCATAGCATTTAAACAATGCAAAGTCAGAAGAAAAATATGTATCTAGGTAAGGAAAAGGAAAACTGGACCATTTTGGTAGAAGAGTTGCATCAAATACTAGTCACCACAAAAGAGGTGTGAAGACCGTGTCTCCAATGTATTTTTACCTGTGTGTTAGTCTGGTCTGGCTCTGGTTCCTCATGGAACATCTGAGCTGAAGGGCTGGTCTCTATCTCCACTGCTGCTGCTTTCGTGTGAGGATCTTGTCCCTGAAATATAGATGCCAGGCAAGGAGACATTTCTTGTAAGGCTAAAAAGATTACCTGACGGTCAAACTGATTCTCAAACAGCACAGAACTGACATCATCAACCAGCTGCAGGATTCATCAGTGAAGCCACTGATGGATCTTGTCCACAGCAGAGACTATCAACTGGAGAGTGTGAGGTGAGTACTGGTTTGGAACCAGTGGATGATGGTTCCAGCACCAAAGCCAGTTGATCCCACAGCAGAGGTCCAGTGTTCCCAGTCACAGTGTGAGAGGAGGATGGTAACGTCCAGCTGCTCCTCATTCATCCAACATCTGCTGCCAAACTGCTTCTTCTCTCAGTTCACCACTCAATTATTGATCAGTTCATCTTCATCAGGCCTCAGTATCAGTCCAACACTCCATGGTCACATGACCTTCATATGTTCCACACTTGACATGTGACTGAGAGTCTGCTTCTTCTCACCAGTCACTCCATCATCTCCATCAACGGTCAACGTCTCTGTGATGATGCGTTCAAGGACCGTGAGTCCTGACTCCTGCTGTCTCTTCTTCTCTCTACAGGTGGAAGGATTGAGGGAGGAGGAGAGTGAAGAAGAGACCTCCATCTAGTGGTGGCTGACAGAACTACAACAAGTGGAGCTTAATAGAAAGCTGCACACACACACACACACTGTGTCTACAGAACATAGAATGTCCATTTTTTTCCCCTCCTCATGTCCAAAAAATACTTTAATTTGCCGGGATTGCATTGTAACCAACGTCTTACCACAGTTTAGCACGAGACCGAGCAATTCCAAGCAAAAATGCTTTTCATGCTGAGCTACATGGAAACTCTGAAGTCACCTCTACTGATCATTTTGGGGCCGTTGGGGCTAAAAATGGATCTCCAGCTGTTGTTGGGACTCCAACCTCCAACCACAGGAACTGTCAGTCAGCACTCATCCACCCTGAGCCATCAGCTGACTCTTAAAGTACATCCACTGCTACATGTATCCTTCGTTTTGGAGCCATTGATCTTCAAAATGGATCTCAGTCCATGGTGAGACTTGATTCAACAACCTTGTGATTCACAGTCAGTCGTCTTAGCAACTGAGCTGTCTGTTGGCTGATGGGATGCAGCTCCTGGAGAACTGATTTAAGCTCTTCTCTGAAAATCTGAAAAAATCTACATACAAAGTTGTTTTTTTCCAAGTACAAATAATTTTAAATACTTTAATTAAAAGTTATTAAAAAGTCCTGTGGTAGCTTAGCATGAGACGGCGCTCTTCCAAGCAAAATCTCAAACATGTCTGAAAATAAGAAAAAAAACACATACTATAGTATAATGTACAAATATATATAGTAAAAACCTGGTTAGCCTGAGGACTGTGGAGGTCAATAGGTCACCCTGTTCATACAGCCTATTATACAGCCCACTGCTTCTGGTAAAACACATGACTATAAATTGTTTCATTATATTATACAGTGACCTATATATGATTGATTTGATACTGATGATCTTCTATTATTCATCACTGATGAGGAAATGAGTTGAATCTTTGGTTTTGGTAACTTTTTGTCCTTTGTTGTGTGTCTGTGTTGCTGCTTGTCAGTGTGTGTGTGTGTGTGTGTGTGTGCGTGTGTGCGTGTGTAAACCAAAACCAAAAACCAAACCTAAAACCAACAAAACAACCAAAACTTGAGTTGTGTTGCGTCCGTGGAATTTGCGAGCATTTCAATCTTCCAGCATTTGGAATTTCCTTCAACTGAGATCAACAGGAAACAGCAAACAGGTGAGTCGAGCTAGCTGGCTAACTAGCTAGCTAGCTCACCCTTCCTTCTTTTCAGACTCTGTTTGAATTCAATTTTTAAAGAGTGAGGAGAATTTTCTTTCCTCTTAATTGTATCGAAAAGGCTTCAGCTCCACTTGTTGTGTTGCACTTGTACAAAGTGACTGTGGCTGTTTGTTTCTCCTGCAGAGTCCAGTGTTGAAACGCACCAATGTCAAGTCACTGCTGTCTATTGATGTAGTGACAGCCCTCAGGAACCTGGTTAGCAGGTTAGCAGGTTAGCTCAGTGGGTTAGCCTGCTGACTGTGGTGCTGGAGACCAGGGTTCCACTCCTGGTTGTTGGTTCAATTCTCAAGCAAAGCCTCTTTTTTTCTCTTGCTACTTTTAACCAAGCCCAACTCCAACACTAACTGACCCTCTAATCCAGGGTGGGCAAACTGTTTGACTGGTGGCCATAATGGCTTCTACAATATGACAGAGGGGCCGGTTTCTCATTGGAGGAAAAATATAGCAGGGGATATGTAGAAAACATGTTGCTTTAATGGCACTTAAATAATGAACAAAAGCGTTACAACAATATATCTGCCTGAGAAGCACCCCAGTGTTTAGCTCTTTATTGAAATGACTCTGAAAACACTCAAAATTGAAGAAATACAGCTATTTCATTACTTAATAACTATTAATATAATTCTTTCAGGTTTGGTGGGCCGGATTGGAAAGTGTAATGGGCTGCATATGGCCCCCGGGATGTAGTTTGACCACCCCTACTCTAACTCCCACCCCGACCTCCACCCTGACCACTGACATCAGACTGAAGAGTCTGAAGCAGAAGATGTTACAGAAAAGTGGTGTCCATTCACCTCCAAATAGTCTGAAAGGTCCTAAACACTTTCTGGAAGTTGAATGTTCAGAAAAATAATAAAAAAAAAAAAAATCATTTCAAACTCCATTTATTGTAATGGAATTTTTTAATAGATCATAACTTCTTCCTGAACGTTCTACAGACTTTAAACCTGGATCCTCTGACATAATCCCTCCCTTCTGAACAGGCCAGAGGTGGAATCATCTTTCTACGACCTTCCATTCCTGAAATACACGTCTTTGACATATGAATTTGACCTTTGACCCAGCTCCGAACAGATGACCCACTGTTGTGGGTAGGGCAGGTCTGTCTAACATGTTGTTCTGTTAGAATCAGGGTCCCTGAAACTGGGAGGGTGGGCGGATTTTCAACTCAACAACAGGAAGGTAAAGTCAGTGAATGTGGGTTTGAACAGTGCCCCTGATCCCTCTGGCCCTGCGCTTTTCAAAGCCTCCACTGGGGGGCGCCAGAGGACTTCAGGGGAGGCGACTGTGAAAACTGCGGCATCATATTGAAAGTGAAGCCAAAGTTTAAGGATGAAGCGGCGGGGAAAGCAACAGTGTCCATAGTGATGATGAAAGTCTCTGACTACAGTTGATGCGTTGATGATTTGATTGGAGGAATTGCACCATCAGCCTCAGAATGAAGACATTAGTTGACTGGAGAACTGGAGGAGGTTTCAATGGATTGAAAAATATGTTGAAAAATGTTCCGATATTTATTCAAATGTGTTTCAAAGAGATGTTAAATTATGCAGATGTTCAAATGTGTTTAAAAATTATATGTAAGAACAAACACAAAGGATTATTAAAATGTTATTAAAATATACAACGAACATACAAATGTGGAAGATGTTTACAAAAATACACATGTATATAACATTTATTGTTGAAACCTTTTTTTAATATACAAAGCAATGACAATAACAGTAATAATAGACCTACCTTGACCCCTGACCTCTGACCTCTGACCCGTCTTGTTTCTCCTGGTTTCATTGGTTGTGGCTTCATTTGATCAGTTTTCAGATTTGGTTTCTAAAAGGCTTCTGATGTTTTTTAGTAGATTCATCAGGAGAAAAACAAGCACAACTACAGTCTCACACACACACACACATATATATATATATATATATATATATATATATATATATATATACTGTATATATGGAGACAGAGAGAGAGAGATTTCAAGTCAAGACTTTTTAAAGTCAAAGGTGATCAAACCAATGATACTTCAGCCAAAAAGCTTCTCTACAATAAATGCAGCATCCTGAATGCTCATTCGAATAATTGACGGGAACATGTCCTCCTCCCACCACTAGGGGGTGGAGTGAGTCTTTTCAGCTGGTTAGCTGCTTTCGGTTGACATATTAAATCATTATATGTACGATAGTTCGTTGGAGGGCTACAACAACACAATGTCTTCGATGCTACGCTTTGTGCCGTCCCTACGGACCCGAAAGTCTCGTTCTTGTTGGATGCGGGTTCTGAGCAGACTGGTGGGAGAGTTTGTGTACAGGTTTTGCAAAGGAATGGTGTCTTCAGTTATACACACGCTCATTAAAGTGCCGACCGTGGAGGAAGCTGCTGCCACTGCACGCCGTTTCCAGCAGAATAAGAGCGAAATTACCAAAATAAAAACAAATCAGAAAAACATATTTTTGGTGTGATTTTATTTACAAAGTTAAAATTCTTCTAACTTACAAAAAATGTGAACAAAAAGGTAGAAATATAAATACGAACGAATACCTATTTGTTCAGGGGTGCGCAAAGCTGGAGCCCTGCATTTAATAATAATAATAATAAACTTTTATTTGTACAGCGCTAAATCACAACCACAGGCGTCTCAAAGCGCTTTATACAATCAGAGAGAACCAACCGGGCCCCCGGAGCAAGCAAGATGCGACAGTGGCTGGGAAAAACTCCCCTGTGGGAAGAAACCTAGGGCAGAACCAGACTCCAGAGGGCCATCATCTGCCTATGAGTAGTTGGGGTGAAATACAAAAATAGAGGAGATACAGAGAAAGAGAGAAAGGAGTAGAGTGAGCCAGGGTGGCAGACAGGACAGAGTGAAAAACAGATACAACAACCAGGCATTCACAAACGGATATAAACACAAAGAATAGGAAATAATTCAAGGCTGCTGTCCGTGTGGGCTGTAAGTGTTCATGCTTTGGAAGGCAAGAGCCTATCCCGATGGACAATCTGCTGATAGGACAAGTCCAGGTCCTAGGCGTGGTGGTGGGACAAGCGATGACACCAAGACCCCCAGGACAGCACAATCCAGCTCCTGGCGCAGTGGTCATCACCTGCCGGGGACACAGAGACTGCGGCAGTATCATGCATATCGAGCATACTATACAAAGCATAATGAGAGCTAGTTTGGACAGAGTAGATAGAGTCAAAGATTGATTGGGTGAGGAGAGTGATAGAGGCTCCGCCTGCACAGAGCAACGATCCCTGTAACGGGAGCGAAAGATCTCCCTCCACGGCGTAAGCCTATAGCAGCTTAACTGACAGTGGATGGAATCTAACTATAAGCTTTAAGAAAAAGGAAAGTCTTAAGTCTACTCCTAAATAAACTAACTGTGTCTGCCCCCCTCACCGAGGCTGGAAGATGATTCCAAAATAAAGGTGCCAGGAAACTGAAACACCTACCTCCTGACCTAACTCTAGAAATTTTTGGGATAACTAAAAGACCTGCATTTGCTGCGCTAACTTTTTAAAAAGGTCTCCGTTGCGCGTTATTTTAATATGTCCATCTCTTTTAGAAGACAAAACATCACCCCGGTCTCATCCTCTCTCCAAATGTGAACATTATTATTCGCGTTTGCCAGGTTGTTTCGCGCCGTTTGTTTTGTTAGACGATGTAGTTCTGCGGTCATGAGTCGCGAGAGGGAGGCGTGACGCGTGCGCACTCGCATTGTCCAGTTAATAGTCCGACTAGGGCGTATACATGGCAGAGAAATTCGAATTCCAATCGCATTATCTGGGTGTCTCAATCGGAGTTCTCAAACTCCGATCATAATCAGACTAAGGCAATAATTGGAATTTCTCTAGTGCCATGTAAACGCACTGAGTCATGGTTGACCTCCAGTGCTCACACAGTGGTTCACTGGAAGGCCAAGAACAATCCAAGAGTCCATATGTGGCACTGCAAGGCACACACAAATCCTCATCCTGAATGCTGCTCATTGAGGGTGTGTGTGTGTGTGTGTGTGTGTGTGTGTGTGTGTGTGTGTGTGTGTGTGTGTGTGTGTGTGTGTTTGGCCAGCAGAGGGCAGTGTTACTGCAGCTTGGAGTCATTTTCAGCCATTTTCAAAGTCTGTTCTGCTCCTAGTGCAGTTTCTGCCACTGTTTTCCTGCCACTGCTTCTGACACAATGTTTGCTGCCCTTGTCTTTTGATGGAGTGAGCAGCTCCTTGAGGACCAGACCATCTTCACCTGTTGCACTCGAACTGCTCCTGGGAGCCACACCCACACTCGATGCACCCTGGCAGAGAGGGGAGTGGCTGCACAACTCAACACAGCGTCATGTGATTTCAGGGAACTGGGAGCAGAAACACTGATCAGAGAATCTAAGAATCATAAAATATCACAAGAGCAGCTCAAAGTCCAAGTTGTTCTCCATCAGGCTCCATGTTGGCTGGAGGCAACAGCAGCAGCAGCAGTAACAGCAGCAGCAGCAGCAGTAGCAACAGCAGCAGCAGTAGTAGCAACAGCAGCAGCAGTAGTAGCAGCAGCAGCAGCAGCAACAGCAGCAGTAGTAGCAGCAGCAGCAACAGCAGCAGCAGCAACAGCAGCAGCAGTGTCAGTGAGCGGTGCAGCAGGGTGAGTCCTCACTGACTCAATGATCCACATTAAATCTGATGAAGTGATTTCAGTCTTGACTTTTTGACGTCCTCTTTTCTCAGTGTTGTGTTCCAGTTAAAACTCCTGACTGTGTTGAAGGTTTATTGTTCATGTTTTCTGGAATCTGCTTCAAAATTGCATATGTTATTTTTCAAAAGGATAAAAAGGGCTGTGAACTGTTTTTACCTTCATTATATGTTGGAAAAAGTCAAATTCAGTTCATTTAATTTATACACAGGCTGTTTATGCGCCATGACTACTGGACCTTTTGGCCTTTTTACAGAGTGTAGTGTCATTTCAGGAAACACTGTGTCAGAAAGACTGATCAGAGCAGCAGGAATCATAAAAGATCAACAGCAGCTCAAAGTCCAAGTCCAAGGCGCCACATTGAATGTGATGTCAGTCAGCTGAGTTATTTCCTCTTGTCCCAGTCTCTGCAGTGGAGGAGAGATTTAGAAGACACCAAAGGAGTCACACTGGATTCATTCAGTGACAACAAAGGCTACTAGGATTCTGATGATACTTCACACTTTCAACCTGTTGAAGGTTCAAAACTAATGTTTGCTGGAATTCCTGCTCATAAAATATTTTGTGCATTTTCTTCTACTCTAGATTGTGCGTCCACATTGTACAGTGAAGAGCTGAGGACTGTTTTTTTTTTTTTTATCTCTGTAGCATGTGAAACAAAAAACTCCAAATCACTTCATAAGATTGATTTACTGCTGATGGATTATTTTTATTCTATACACACCATTTATGTTACATGTTTACTGAGTTTCCATTTTTTTTACACAGTGTCATGTGATTTCAGGTATCACTGATTTTAAACACTATCAGGGAATCCAAGGATATAAAATATAAGGAGAGCAGCTCAAAGTCGAAGTTGTTCTCCGTCAGGCTGCATGTTGAGTGGAGGCAGCAGGAGCAGCAGCAGCAACAACAACAGTAACAGCAGCAGCAGCAGTAGTAACAGCAGGTGAGTCCTGACTTACTGAATAACTAATTCAATGTGACGCTAGTCTACTGTGACTTCAGTCTGGTTGATTTCTTCCTGTTCTCTCGCTCCCAAGTGGAAGTCAGAGTTCTGAGCTCACTGCCTCACTCCCTGTTTGACCTCCAGCTCAAGATGAGTGTTCGAGTGGAGGAAGAGGACGACGGAGCAGCAGCGTCCCCAGGGTTCAGCTGTGTGTCTCTGAAAAGTGACTACTCCAAAGGTCATCGTCCAGACTTCAGTAATGAACCTGGACCTCCTGAGACACAGTAAGAAAACTTGAATAGACTCAGTAACTGGAACTGCTGTTTGACTCACTGTTCAAACTGTTGGTCGTCTGCAAAAAACTGGTACCTGATGTGAGAGGAACAACCCTCTTTCTTCATCCTGACTGGAAACAGCAGTGTGTGGAGATTTATTAATGACTCTCAGCAGATCATTGATGAAAGAATCATGTTTTAAATACAGACATCAATGTTTGTGTTGCAGAGTTCAATACAGGACAAAGAGAGCAGAGTCTCCAGGATCCAGCTGGGAGTCTCTGAAGAGTCACTGGTCCAAAGATGAACCTTACAACTTCAGTAATGAACCTGGACCTCCTGAGACACAGTAAGAACACTGAGTGTGTGTGTGTGTGTGTGTGTGTGTGTGTGTGTGTGTAAAGCTGGATCCAGTGACGTCAGTGTTGACACTGCAGCTCCTTCACATTTCAAAGTGTTGAAATCCAGTTCAGTCCAACGTCAAAAAAGCATCACTGGAGAGAAACACAACCCAGTGTTGACTTCAAAACTGACCAGAGCTGATGAAATCATTTCTACTGGGCAGACTGGGAGCAGAGCATCATGGGAATTACAGCTGATTTAGAGCCAAAGATTAAAATAAAGTTCATGTCAAAGACAAAATGAAGATCAACAAAGATTAAAAAGTCACGAGTTGATCAAAGTGTCTCAATCCACAGGAGGAGGAAGAAGAGTGGTGGGTGTGGAGCAGCACTGCAACCTGCCAGTCACACCCAGACTGATCACAGTAAGACTGTCTACCTGCACCTCCTTCACTTCTCCCTCTGAGATCAGGTCAGGACCTCCAGTGAGAAGACTCACTGAGGGACGTTGAGAGCAAACAGTCACACAGCAGCTTCATCACAGCAGCTGAAAGGTTGTGGAGCGAAAATGATGCTCACACTGTCACACTGATGTTTTCTTCTCCAACCTTTTCTCTGCTCCAGAGGCTGATGCTCTGCAGGAGCTTCTACAGCAGCAGAAGACCAGTCTGGAGAGGAGATGTGAACGTGTGACTGAAGGTGAAGAAGCAGGAAGTCAAACCCTCCTCAACAGCATCTACACTGAGCTCTACATCACTGAGGGACTGAGTGAGGAGGTCAACAGACAGCATGAGGTCAGGCAGCTGGAGACCAAGAAGACCAAGGAGAGCCTCCACGACCGTCCAATCAGGTGCAGCCAGATCTTTGAAGCCTCACCTGAGCAGCCGGGACTCAGAGTCAGAGTGGTGCTGACCAACGGCGTCGCTGGGGTTGGAAAAACCTTCTCAGTGCAGAAGTTCACTCTGGACTGGGCCCAGGGCCTGGAGAACCAGGACCTTCATCTGGTGCTTCCTCTCTCATTCAGGGAGCTCAACTTGGTCAAAGAGCAGCACTACAGTCTTCTGGAGCTGCTGCATGTTTTCCATCCAACGTTAGAGAAGCTCACAGCAGAGCAGCTGCATGTCTGCAAACTTCTCTTCATCTTGGACGGCCTGGATGAAAGCAGACTGGCTCTGGACTTTGAGGACAACCAGGTGGTGACTGACACCACTCAGAAGAAGTCAGTCAGCGTCCTGCTAACAAACCTGATCAGAGGAGATCTGCTTCCCTCGGCTCTGCTGTGGATAACTTCCAGACCTGCAGCAGCCAATCAGATCCCTCTGTCATGTGTGGATCGGCTGACAGAAGTACGAGGCTTCACCGATGACCAGAAGGAGGAGTATTTCAGGAGGAGGTTCAGAGATAGAGGAGATGTGTCCAGCAGGATCATCTCCCACATCAAGGCCTCCAGGAGCCTCCACATCATGTGTCAGATCCCGGTCTTCTGCTGGATCACTGCCACAGTTCTGGAGAGCATGTTGAGCTCAGAGCAGAGAGGAGAGCTGCCCAAGACCCTGACTGACATGTACTCACACTTCCTGCTGGTCCAGACCAAGAGGAAGCAGCACAAGTATGGAGGAGGTCCACAGGAGCTGACGGAGGCTGACAGGGAGCTTCTTCTGAAGCTGGGCCAGCTGGCATTTGAACATCTGGAGAGTGGAAACATCATGTTCTACAGTGAAGACCTGGAGAAGTGTGGTCTCAGTGTGACTGACGCCTCTGTGTACTCAGGAGTCTGTACAGAGATCTTCAGAAGAGAGAGTGTGATCTTCCACAAAACCATCTACTGCTTCGTTCATCTGAGCGTCCAGGAGTTTCTGGCTGCAGTCTACAGCTTCCACTGTCACACCAACAAGAACTACCAGGTTGTTCAAGATTTCCTCCAAGATGTAAAACCAGGGCTATTAGATAAACTGTCAAACCTGTTTAGAAAAGAAGGTGACCAAACCTTGGACACCTTTCTGAAGAGTATGATGGAGATATCCTTGAAGAGTCCAAACGGTCACCTGGACTTGTTTGTTCGCTTTCTCCATGGACTCAGTCTGGAATCCAACCAGAGACTCTTAGGAGGCCTGCTGGGTCTCCCTGACAACCATCCAGGAACCTTTCAGAAGGTCATCAACAACCTGAAGGAGATGAACACTGGTGATGTTTCTCCTGACAGAAGCATCAACATCTTCCACTGTCTGCTGGAGGTGAAGGATCAGTCAGTGCATCAGGAGGTCCAAGAGTTCCTGCAGTCAGAGAACAGATCAGAGAAGGAACTCTCAGCCATCCAGTGTTCAGCTCTGGCCTACATGCTGCAGATGTCAGAGGAGGTTCTGGAGGAGTTGGACCTGGAGAAGTACAAGACATCAGTGGAGGGAAGATTGAGACTGATTCCAGCTGTGAGGAACTGCAGGAAGGCTGTGTTACGTTTAGGAGGGTATGTAATCAGTTTGTGTGTGTGTGTGTGTGTGTGTGTGTGTGTGTGTGTGTGTGTGTGTGTGTGTGTGTGTGTGTGTGTGTGTGTGTGTGTGTGTGTGTGTGTGTGTGTACTCTTGGTGTTAGCCACCCTGCTATATCAGTAGCTCCTCCACTCACAGGGTGGATCAACATCAGCAGTTCGACTTGTGGCTGCTGGTCTCCAAGAAAACAATGAGGGAAGCACTGAGTGGTGACTTTTAGCAGGAGGCTGTCAACACAGGGCTAACTCAGCTGCTTTGTGTTGGATGGTGAGTGCAGTGAAGCTGCTCCACTGGAGTCCAGGATGGAGATGAAGATGTGACAGTGGCAGAATGAGGAGCTTTGATCAGTGTGAAGGATTCATGCAGACAGTCAATCGACACAATCAACACATTGAACACACAAACACATCACATCCTTTCTTCATTTGGCAGCAGACAATATAACAGCAGTTGGATCAAAGATGCAGTGGAGTCCAAAGAGATGCCAGTGAAGGAACTCTGATCCAGTGGAGCTCCAAGCTGCAGTGACTTTACACACAACTGAGCATCATGTTGAGTTGAAGCAGCAGATCAGAGCAACACTGTCAGTCACAACAGGACGTGTTGACACTCAGTGGCTGGAACACACTGGAGTGTGAAGCTGCACTGAGTTCCCTGGTTGCGGAGACTGCAGTGGAGACACTGAGGACCTGCTGATGGTGGTGGTGATGATGATGATGATGATGATGATGATGATGATGATGATGATGACGATGACGATGATGATGATGAGATGATCAGATGTTAAAGAGTCTTGAGTCACTTTCACAGTCAGCAGAGTCTCACATGTTGACCACAACTTCTCTCTCTGCTCTCCTACATTGCAGATATTACATTGAGCTCTCGGAGCTTAAGTGTGCAGTGGTGTCTTCAGCTCTGAAGTCCAGCCCCTCCCACCTCACACTGCTGGACCTGAGTGGCACCACCCTGAAGGATCCTGGAGTGAAGCTGCTCTGTGCTGGACTGCAGAGTCCAAACTGCAAACTGGAAGTTCTCAGGTCAGTTCCTGCTTTCTACTGGTGGACAGTGTGTGTCAGCAGATGACAACGGGTGTGTAACGCTGCTCAGTGTGAAGACTTTGAAGCAGATATTAAAGACTCATCTAGACAAAGTGGATGTTGTTGATATTTTCATGTCAACAATCTGCAGCCAGAAAAGACTTTGGATGGTGGAAGAAAGTGTGGAAAATGTCTCCAGTCAATTTGGAGCTCAATGGAAGTTGTTGATTGGTGATGAAGGTCACATGACTGAGCAGAAGATCCTGTGAAGAAATATTCGAGGCAGATTAATAGTGCAGCAGTATTTCTTCATCTTGTCCTTTGAATGTGTTTGACTTGTAACGAGACTCTGATGACTGAAAACAGCCACAAGCACAAAGGACTCACTGATTATTTTCCATCTTCACTGCTGATTGGCTGCACACTGACTGACACACTGCTCTTGTTATTGTGTTGACAACATGATGATGATCCACACTGGCACAATGACTCATTTTAGGGAATGACTCAGTGATCTGAACAGCTGCACATCTGGATCATCAACAGGGAGACTTGGCTCTTAATATGACATTTACACCATGGAAGAAATCAGATATTGATTCTTTATTCAGGTTGAGGGGCTGCAGTTTGTCAGAGCTCAGCTGTGATTGGCTGCTCTCAGCTCTGAAGTCCAACCGCTCCCACCTCAGACACCTGGACCTGAGTTGGAACGACTTGCATGATTCATCAGTGGAGGAACTGAGTGGTTTTCTAAAGAATCCAGACTGTAAACTGGAGACTCTGAGGTCAGTACTGGTTTGGAACCAGTGGATGATGGTTCCAGCACCAAACACAGTTCATCACACATGTTGAATAAACATTGAACTGAAGGTTTATTCATATCAAAATGACATCCAGAAATATGAAAACTTCATTCTGATCATGTTTGAAGTAAAAAAAAACACAACAACAAAAAACAGGTCATCAGTGGTCATGTGACCAAACATTATTTCAACACACATTAGTTTTGGACTGAGGATTTAATTTGAAGGTGACATTTTCTGTGTGGAGTTTGCATGTTCTCCCCGTGTCTGCGTGGGTTCTCTCCGGGTACTCCGGCTTCCTCCCACACTCCAAAAACATGCATGTGAGGTCAATTGAATATTCTAAATTGTCCGTCGGTGTGCATGTGAGTGTGAATGGTTGTTTGTCTCTATGTGGCCCTGCGATGAACTGGCGACTTGTCCAGGGTGTACCCTGCCTTCGCCCTAAGACAGCTGGGATAGGCTCCAGCAGACCCCCGTGACCCTGAATAGGAATAAACGGGTATAGAAGATGAATGAATGAATGAATTTTCTGTAGTTGCAGATTCTGAAGTCGACATTTCACTTTGATGTTCAAAGTGATGACACCCTGGAAAAACTCTCCATCATTATAAACTCTCCATCATTTATTCTCTATTCAGTTTGGAGAACTGCAGTTTGTCAGAGGTCAGCTGTGATTGGCTGCTCTCAGCCCTGAAGTCCAACCCCTCCCACCTCAGAGAGCTGGACCTGAGTGGGTACCAGCTGCAGGATTCAGGAGTGAAGGTGCTGAGTGGTTTTCTGCAGAGTCCAGACTGTAAACTGGAGGTTCTGAGGTCAGTACTGGTTTGGAACCAGTGGATGATGGTTTCAGCACCAAACACACACATTAATTTTGGACTGAGGATTTAATTTCAAGGTGACATTTTCCATTGTTGCAGATTCTGATGTCGACATTTCACTTTGATGTTCAGAGTGATGACACCCTGGAAAAACTCTCCATCATTTATTCTTTATTCAGGTTGGAGAACTGCAGTTTGACAGAGGTCAGCTGTGATTGGCTGCTCTCAGCTCTGAAGTCCAACCCCTCCCACCTCAGACACCTGGACCTGACTGGGAACCAGCTGAAGGATTCATCAGTGAAGGTGCTGAGTGGTTTTCTGCAGAGTCCAGACAGCAGACTGGAAGTTCTCAGGTCAGTTCCTGCTTTCTACTGGTGGACAGTGTGTGTCAGCAGAGGACAACTGGTGTGTAACGCTGCTCAGTGTGAAGACTTTGAAGCAGATATTAAAGACTCATCTAGACAAAGTGGATGTTGTTGATATTTTCATGTCAACAATCTGCAGCCAGAAAAGACTTTGGATGGTGGAAGAAAGTGTGGAAAATGTCTCCAGTCACTTTGGAGCTCAATGGAAGTTGTTGATTGGTGATGAAGGTCACATGACTGAGCAGAAGATCCTGTGAAGAAATATTAGAGGCAGATTAATAGTGCAGCAGTATTTCTTCATCTTGTCCTTTGAATGTGTTTGACTTGTAACGAGACTCTGATGACTGAAAACAGCCACAAGCACACAAAGGACTCACTGATTATTTTCCATCTTCACTGCTGATTGTCTGCACACTGACTGACACACTGCTGTTGTTATTGTGTTGACAACACACTGGCTCCATGACTCGTTTGAGGGACTGACTCAGTGATCTGAACAGCTGCACATCTGGATCATCAACAGGGAGAAATGACTCTTAATATGACATTTACACCATGGAAGAAATCAAATATTGATTCTTTATTCAGGTTGGAGGACTGCAGTTTGTCAGAGCTCAGCTGTGATTGGCTCCTCTCAGCTCTGAAGTCCAACCCCTCCCACCTCAGACACCTGGACCTGAATCTGAACCGCCAGCTGCAGGATTCAGGAGTGAAGGAGCTGAGTGGTTTTCTGCAGAGTCCAGACTGTAAAGTGGAGACTCTGAGGTCAGTACTGGTTTGGAACCAGTGGATGATGGTTACAGCACCAAACACAGTTCATCACACATGTTGAATAAACACTGAACTGAAGGTTTATTCATATTAAAATGACATCCAGAAATGTGAAAACTTCATTCTGTTCATGTTTGAAGTTAAAACAGGTCATCAGTGGTCATGTGACCAAACATCATTTACACACATTAGTTTTGGACTGAGGATTTAATTTCAAGGTGACATTTTCTGTCGTGTCAGATTCTGAAGTCAACATTTCCGTTTTATTTTCAGAGTGATGACACCCTGGAATAACTCTCCATCATTTATTCTCTATTCAGGTTGGAGAGATGCAGGTTGTCAGAGGTCAGCTGTGATTGGCTGCTCTCAGCTCTGAAGTCCAACCCCTCCCACCTCAGACACCTGGACCTGAGTAGGAACGACCAGCTGCAGGATACAGGAGTGAAGGTGCTGAGTGGTTTTCTGCAGAGTCCAGACTGTAAACTGGAGACTCTGAGGTCAGTTCACCCTCTTCACTCTACAACTTCTATCACTCTTGTTATTGTTGTCATGGTTTTCACTGCACTGCTGTTGTAAATTCAATTTGCAGTCACTGGTTTTTGTTTGAAATGAGTGAAACCGAGTTTGAAGGTACAGTGTGTAAAACCCTCCCATCTAGTGGTCAGATTTCATATTGCAGCACTAATTCGCTCATCCTCTCCCAATTTTTTTGATGCAGATTCTGAAGTTGACATTTCACTTTGATTTTCAGAGTGATGACACCCTGGAAAAACTCTCGATCATTATAAACTCTCCATCATTTATTCTCTATTCAGGCTGCATTGGTGCAGTTTGTCAGAGGTCAGCTGTGATTGGCTGCTCTCAGCTTTGAAGTCCAACCCCTCCCACCTCAGACACCTGGACCTGACTGGGAACCAGCTGAAGGATTCATCAGTGAAGGAGCTGAGTGGTTTTCTGCAGAGTCCAGACTGTAAACTGGAGACTCTGAGGTCAGTACTGGTTTGGAACCAGTGGATGATGGTTTCAGCACCAAACACAGTTCATCACACATGTTGAATAAACATTGAACTGAAGGTTGATTCATATTAAAATGACATCCAGAATATGAAAACTTCACGTTTGAAGTTAAAGCAGGTCATCAGTGGTCATGTGACCAAACATCATTTACACACACATTAGTTTTGGACTGAGGATTTAATTTCAAGGTGACATTTTCTATTGTTGCAGATTCTGAAGTCGACATTTCACTTTGATGTTCACAGTGATGACACCCTGGAAAAACTCTCCATCATTATAAACTCTCCATCATTTATTCTCTATTCAGGCTGGAGAACTGCAGGTTTTCAGAGATCAGCTGTGATTGGCTGCTCTCAGCTCTGAAGTCCAACCCCTCCCACCTCAGACACCTGGACCTCAGTGACAACCAACTGCCGCAATCATCAGTGAAGCCACTGATCGATCTTGTCCACAGCAGAGACTATCAACTGGAGAGTGTGAGGTCAGTACTGGTTTGGAACCAGTGGATGATGGTTCCAGCACCAAAGCCACTTGATCCCACAGCAGAGGTCCAGTGTTCCCAGTCCCAGTGTGAGAGGTGGATGGTGACGTCCAGCTGCTCCTCATTCATCCAACATCTGCTGCCAAACTGCTTCTTCTCTCAGTTCACCACTCAATTATTGATCAGTTCATCCTCATCAGGCCTCAGTATCAGTCCAACACTCCATGGTCACATGACCTCCATATGTTCCACACTTGACATGTGACTGAGAGTCTGCTTCTTCTCACCAGTCACTCCATCATCTCCATCAACAGTCAAGGTCTCTGTGATGATGCGTTCAAGGACCGTGAGTCCTGACTCCTGCTGTCTCTTCTTCTCACCACAGGTGGAAGGATTGAGGGAGGATGAGGAGGAGAGTGAAGAGGAGAGCTCCATCTGGGGGTGGCTGACAGAACTACAAGTGGAGCCAAACGGCAAGCTGCGTGGCACGACCTTTGACCCCAGTTGAGCCTGGTGGCTGGCGGACTGCTTCTCCCTACAAGCTGCTGTGCTTACTGGGAGAGACGTCCCAGAAGCCACTGGTGGAGCTGAATCCTCAGTGGAAGAAGCAGGACTTGGAGCAGCTGGTCAGTGAAGGCAGCAGCAACACAACCACTGGTTCTGCTCTCATCATCCACGGCTGGAACATCTCAGCATGAAGGTTTCACACATCAACAACACACTGATCTGCTCTCACTTCAGAGTTCTCCATCCAACTCAACCTGGTTTCTCATGTGAAGCACAAAGATAAGTTTTTCCAAGTCTGACAGTGTTGTGAAGGTTGTGTAGTTGATATCACACCATTATTTTTGGGGTGAAAATATTGTTTTTATGAGGCTTTTTTTCTGGTTTATGATCATAAATAAATCAGTCAGATTAAACATGTTGTTTCATCTGAAACAGAGAAAGTGATTCACAATACAAACTGCTGGTTCCAGATAAATTGTTTTTCATTTATAAAATTAATATTGATCCCTTATAGCTACATGCAATTTATTGGGTTATGTGAAAATGTAAAGAAAGGCAAAACAAGTAGCCTCGATGCCATGGGACCCAGAGTGAACAACCTGCTGCAGTCTGAGCACTAAATTCAGATGATGTTCATTCTCATGAGTCTTTTTATTCATTGACTTTATTTCAGTCATTTGTATTTGTGTGATGAAGGATGTGTGACATTTAGACTTATTGTCATTTATTGATCTCATTGTTTCTCTGCTCTTCTTCACTTTGAACTATTTGAATAAAATAACATCAGTAATGTGATATTGTGCTTGTGGTCTGGTGAAGGGGGGAATGGTTGACCCAGGGCCCAATAGGACTTTATGCATCAGTCAGATCATGTATCCCATATGTACACTAGATCAGGGCTCCTGCTGCCATTTCCAAACTCATCCAGACAAACTGACATGAAAGCTGTGAGCTCAAATGCGAGACATTGATTGCATGAGATTCAAATGCTTCGCATTAGGAATAAGTGACAATACAATGTGATGTCACGTCATTCAGTGAGATGTTAGCATGGTTCTACCTCCTATTAACAGGAGCTAGAGGTTTGCTCATCCTACTGTAGGTGCTGCATTATGACAGGAAAGGCATGCAAGAAAGACAGACAGCGGTGATGAGTGGCAGATGAGTGACAGGGGAAGCAAATTGTGTCAGAGTGGCAGCATTGCAGGCAGCATCTGTACAAGAAGAAACTATCCAAAGAAAAAGTCAGCCATGAAGGTCTCTGGACTGGGCTGTATTCAGGTCAGCATCAATACACAATGGAAAGAAATGGCTCATGGCACTCCAACAAGGTCGTGGACATGACTTTGATTGGTCACTCACAACACATCTTCTCCCCATTTGTTCTAAAGTGCAGATTCTGCTGAGGGAGGAGGGGCCACTTCACATTGGAGTGCTTTTCCAAAAAACGCACTAAATTCATCAACATTACAGCCCAGTGACAAACACAATGAAATGGTGAAAACTAAACCACACACATTGCATAAAAGGCCATTCAAAGATAACAGATATAGATTAGACAGACAGCTACATACTCAACACATAGTCAGTGTTCAGCATTAAGAGGAGAATTCACACTTTCACCAGATGATCAACAGCTGATATATATTGAACATTTCAGAGCTGCCCATAGTGTTCAAATGACTGTGATAGCGGCGACTGTATGAAGTGGTCATGACAGCTGAATACGGCCGTTTCCATGTTGCTCAGCAAAGCGTTTTCCAAATGTATCTCCATGTAATGATTTCGTGCCTTTTGATTGACTGCTGAGTGAGCCAAACTCCATGCCACAATATCTGATGACCTTCCCCTACCACTTTCAATAAGAGCCGCTAGCCTACGACAAGAAAAATAATGCACAACGCTGAGACTTCCAAATGTAAAGAAGTTCTACTGGTACGTTGCGGCCCAGTTCAAGCACTGCTAGTAGAACTTGTATATATACAAGTCACTTTGTACACTCCCTTCCAAAGTCCTGCATTGGCTGTATAACCACTAGAATAGGTTCCCAATTACTATACAACCACTATAAAACATTGTTAACTCTCCCGTTTAAAAATGTGATGAAAATAATGTTTTATGTTCTGACCTGAATGTTCTGATCTGTTTGCACACATCTGTCCAGCAGCACTGGCAGAGTACACCCACTAGAATAAAGTAGACTACACCACTGGTTCAGGCCAATCATCGAAATGTCCGAGACCTCTGATGAGACAGCGGAGAGGGACATGAGTCGTCACGACAGAGGTGAGAGCAACTCGGCAGCAGATGTGGTCCAACAGCTGGAACCCAGCGATATCAACACACAGCCACAAGCATACACAAACCCTGACACTCCTTTTCCCGGAATGAGTCAGGAGGTTAAAAGCTCCTCCCCTTGTGCTCCCTAGAGCCAATCACAGCTCTGCCTAGTCGTTTCCTCCCATTCAAGTCAAACTGGTTTTGTTTCTCAGAAAGTTGGAAACAACCTGTCCGTAAGGGTGACCCAGCTCCTCACCCTGTCCCTAAGGGTGCGCCCAGCCACCCTACGTAGGAAACTCATTTCGGCCACTTGTATCCACGATCTCGTTCTTTCAGTCACTACCCAAAGGTCATGACCATAGGTGAGGGTGGGAACGTAGATCAACCGGTAAATTGAGAGCTTCTCCTTTCGACTTAGTTCCTTCTTCACCACAACAGATCGGTACAGCGACCGCAACACTGCACACACCGCACCGATCTGCCTGTCGATCTCGCACTCCATCTTACCCTCACTCGTGAGCAAGACTCCAAGATACTTAAACTAGTGATTTTCGATACCACCAATTTCCTTTTCGATCCGATACTGAGTAAAATTCAGACTGGTATCGGCGATACCGATCCGATACCGATACTTTGAGCAAATGCATCTTAAGTGCCTGATAAATCTGACAAAAGAAAAAAAATGTAGTGCATTTAAAATTGTAGCTTAAAAATACAAGACATAAGACTCACTTATTTAGCGATTTATTTTAAACTCAGAAACATACTGAGGTAGTGGCATAAACATAAACAATATAGTTGAGCTATTACAACAATATAAAAAACAGACTCTTTGAAAAACTTGTTTTGAACACTGAAAAAGAGCAAAAGTAAAATAATAAAACCATTAAAATAAATAAGAGAATAATTTACAAAAATAAGAACCAATAAAAAAAAAATGAAAGCTTGCACCTGTAATATGAACCTTCTAACATTACAACAAAAGCATCCAACATTGATACTTTAATTCACAAGTTTTTGTTAAGGAACAATAGCATGTTTACTGTCTTTCCTTCAGTCGGTTTTTTTTTTTGTTCAGAACCTCTCCTGTCTTTGAGAAGACCCTCTCTGACGGTACTGAAGTGGCAGTAATTCCTAGGTATCTCACAGCTAGTTTGCTCAGGACTGGGAAGGTTTGTTCATGGTCTCTCCACCAAACCAGTACATCCTTGTCTCTGGGTATCACTTTTTCTTCTGAATATTGTGGTGTGTACTTCATTAATTAGTTTATTTTTGATTCACCAGGATTATAAAAAAGCAAGTGTTTGTATCTCCTTTAGTTCAGGCTGATTTTTTTTTTCAATCCATCTTTTCCAGTTGGATACATTTTTCTAACTTTGTAGACAACGTGGGTGTTTTATCACAATTGCTCTATATAATTTGATGAGACCTAGTTTATGTAATCAACTTTACGATACACACATTAGGCTTTGGCTTACTCCAAACTGAACTCATACAGCTATTCTTGAAACACGTGCTCATTTTCGTTACTTATCTAATTAACATTTATTAATTTAAACAACTCCAACAGCAACAGTGCTTAGCGGTGCTTAATGCTCCGCATTTTCTCTCTACCTGGATATTGCCTTTCTGCGCCAAAGGATTCCGCCAGAGAAGTCTGCCTTGCCCTGCCTGGCATAGTCTGCCGCTGCTCATCTTCTGTCCGACTTTGCACATATGAGTCATATTCAGTTTTGTGGTTTGCTCGTAAGTGTTTCACGAGGTTAGTTGTGTTGCCACAACTCCTCGCAGCTCTCCGGCAGATGTCGCAAACTGCATCCTGGCTGTTTGTGGAGCTAAAATAGCTCCACACATGACTTTGCTTGCGCTCCGCCATTGATTGCACACACACAAACAGACTGAATGAGCGATAGCGAGTGCGCTACGCATTCCCAGGCGGAAGGAAAAGTAGTTCCTACCAGCAGCGTGTCATTTAGACAAGACCGCAATAGTTTCCACAGTATTCCTGTTGATGATGTACATCACCACAAAGCAATGAAGTATCGAAAGTATCGATAATTTCATTTGAGAATCGATTTTACAGCATAAAGATCTAGTATCGGAAGTATCGATATTTCAGGATCGATCCGCACATCACTAACTTGAACTCCTCCACTTGAGGCAGGGTCTCTCTTCCGACCTGTAGAGGGCAAGCCACCTTTTTCTGGTCAATTTGTTAATGTAGGGTTTAATTTTCTGGTATTCACTATGATATTGTATCTGCTGAACTGATTTTCTAGTTCAGCCATTTAAGATAATTTTGGTATTATGTACAAAAATTGAGGACATTTTGGGACTGGAGCCTGTCAAAATCACTCCCAAATCAGACTTCCATCCGAATCGACCTCAATATCCCCTCAAGCCTGAGGCTGTTGAGGGAATTACACATATCTCAACTCAACATGTCAACTCTCTTCTAAGAGCAGGAGTGATTGTCCCATGTGAGGACCCACCTGTCCGAACTCCTATGTTTCCTGTGAAAAAGGTCAGGCCCCCACCTCAACGAGACGACGGAAGCCACGCACCAAGAAACAACTTATGTCGTTCCTGGGCCTTTGTGGCTACTGCAGAAGTTTTGTTCCAAATTATTTGGTGATTGAGAAACCTCTGTGAGACATTGCACATGCCCCTGGCCTCTCCATGTCCTTAGAAGTCCTGTGGATGGGAGACACCGTGCTGGCTTTTGAGGAAATGAAAAAGGCTCTGCAGACACCCCCAACACAACGTTGACGAGAGAGAGGGCTGCATGACCTCTGTCCTCTTGCAGAAACATGGTTCGAACCTCAGGCCAGTTGCCTATTTTTCTGCCAAACTGGACCCTGCTGCAGCAGACCTTCCAAAATGCCTGCGTGCCATAGCCACGGCCGAAAAAGCTTTGTCAGCATCCCGTGACATCGTGGAATATGCCCCGCTGACTCTGTTTGTTCCTCATGCTGTTTCACTAATTCTGGATGAACAGAAGACCTCACATCCGTTAGCGGCAAGGTATTTGAGGTACCACACGTCTTTTAGACATGCCAAACGTTGTTGTGAAGCGCTGCAACACACTCATTCTGGCTTCACTGATGCCACTTCCAACTGATGGTCACCCCCATGACTGTGTGGCTGAACTTGACATTGTGTGCTCCCCCCGACTTGACCTCAAAGACGAACCCCTCACTAACCCTGATTTCCTTCTCTATACAGATGGCTCGGCTTTCAGAGATCAACGAGGAACCAACTGTGTGGGATTTGCAGTTGTGTCTCATTCTGATGTGTTTGCCTCCGGTCCTTTTCCATGTCACCTCTCAGCACAAGGGGCAGAGCTAATTGCGCTCACTGAGGCCTGTAAATTGGCAGAAGGGAAGACAGTTACCATCGACAATGATTCACCATATGCTTTTGGAGTTGTTCATGATTTTGGCCCCCTTTGGAAATGAAGAAATGACCTCAAATCTGACGGAAAACCTGTTTTGAACCATCTCCTCGTTGCCAATATTTTAGAGTCCATTTTGCTTCCCTCAGCGATTGCCGTTTGTAAATGTTCCGCTCACACTCGTGTGACAACCCAGTTTCACAGGGGAATGCGAGAGCTGATGCTGCTGCTAAAGCTGCTGCATTGCAGCTCCTACCCCTCACTGAGGTCCATGCATTGAATTCACCTCCATTCCCGCCTTCATCTCTTTCAGATCTCCAGGGTTTTGCGTCCTCGGCTGAGCGTCGCCTGTGGAAGCCTGCAGGTGCATGCTACGACTCGGCTTCAAACGGCTGGACAGGTCCAAATGGTAACCCATGCCTGCCCAAACACTTTTTTCCTCATTTTGCTGAACTGACGCATTGGTTGGACTATGTGTCAAAAGGAGGAATGTTGGAAATGATTAACCAGTTTTGGTTCACAAAAGGATTCTCAGTGGTGGCTCAGAGACACTGTGAAACCTGTTTAATTTGTGCCACAAAAAATTCAGGCCGACCAATCAAGACGCAGCCAGCTGCACATCCATCCCCAGAATGACCGTTTGAGCATCTCATGATGGATTTCATCGAGTTGACGCCTGCAGGAGGGAAGAAGTACTGTCTTGTGATGGTAGACGTGGTCAAAATGGGTTGAAGCCTTCCCCTGTAGCGCGCAGTCAGCAAATGACGTGGGCCCTGCTGACAGAAATAATTCCAAGATGGGGCATCCCAAGCAGAATTTCCAGTGACAATGGCTCACATTTCGCAAATGAGGCGCTTGATCAAATTGGTCAGCTATTTGGCATTGACATGAGAAAACACTGTGCCTATCACCCTGCCAGTAGTGGAGCAGTTGAGAGAGAAAATGGCACGTTGAAAAATAAACTGGCTAAGTGTTGTGAGGACACTGGCCTGCCCTGGACAAAAGCGCTGCCCATTGTTCTGATGTACATGCGAATGAGACGCCACACACGCGCTAACCTCAGCCCTTTTGAAATTCTGTTTGCAGCACCGCCCAGCACAGGAGCAGGCCCAGGGAAGGGGAAAGGGCCCCTCCCATCAACAGCACTGTGTGAAGAAGATGCAAAGCTAACATACTGTTCCAGCCTTTCCTCCACACTAGCTGACATAGGTGGACAGGTCACAGCTGCCCTGCCAGTGCCGGCCACAGGTCCACTCCACGACCTCCAACCGGGGGACTTCGTCCTGGTCAGGGACCTCCGACGCCGGAATTGGAGAGCCAACCGGTGGCAGGGCCCGTTCCAGGTCCTCCTGGTCACCCAAACAGCCGTCAAGGTGCCACCTGGATTCACGCCAGCCATTGTAAGAGAGTCATCGCATGCGAGCTAACCAACATCGCCCAGAAGTAGACGGGGCGTGGCATGCCAAGCCACCACCCAGCGCTGAGAACGCTAAGGATGACGCCGGACCTGCAAGGGGGAAGGTTGAATTAAAACGCTTCACCCCACCGAAAGCAGCAAGATGGAGAGACCACGTCCACAGCACCCTGCTGCCACCCAGGCCTATGGGTGGCCAGATGCACCACGTGTATTCTGGTTGCCATAGCCTGCATCGTTGTTCGCCCAGTCATCATGATTCCAGAATGCCCTCCCAACTGCACACAATCACCCACATACACTCCTGACTAGGGGTGGGGAAAAAAAATCGATATTGCAATATATTGTTGTGCTTTCTGTCGCAATAAATAATCGATACACTTAAGGCAAATATCAATATTTTATTTCAACACACATTATGGATTTACCCCGTTGTCACCGTCAACTATTAATCTCTCCTGTCCTGTTTGTAGGGGCACTAATCCCTTAAATGAGACTCAAGTAGGCGTAAACAGCGGCCGGTGAGTAAGACAAGTTAACAATGAAAGAACACATGCAAGAAAATACAGAAAAACAACAAAAAACAAATCAAAGACCCACCCGCAAGTTACCACTCTAAAGTGTGGACCCACTTTGGCTTTTACGAGACGGATGACGGGAGAAAACTGGATAAAGAATATGCAATGTGCACGAACTGTTTAGTGAAGGTAAAATACAACAGCAACACTATGAATCTGCAGAGCCACTTCGTTCGCTATCACGGTAGGGTTGCCACCCGTCCCGTTTTTCCCAGAACCTGTCCCGAGAAAAATAAAATCTCTCCCGGGACACAATTTGTCCCGTTTATTAGGGAAAATGACAAAACCTCATTTGATTTCCGTCTGTGGTCTAGATAGGGTTGCCAACCCTCCCGTAAAATACGCAAAATCTGTCCCGTAATGAACTGATACGGGACGCACTTCACTTTGTCCCGTATATTTCGGGGACGCGGTTATTTATTTATTTTGTCTGCATCATTTTTTTTTTTATAGATTTTCAGAATCGGGCCAGTGAAACGATTTTCCCTCTTTCATCTTCCCGTCTGTTTGTATATCCCAAGTCCCCAAGTTTAGATAAAACAAGTTGCTACTGACTTTACATTATCAGAAAGCACTGTACTTGTTTACATGACAGTTATTAATGTTCATGCACTTTAATATGTTTGCTTGTGCAGTGCACGTTGTTTGTACATTATACGAAGTTTTGGAATAAATGCAAGATCACAGGCATTTTCCTTTTTATGGGTATTTTTTTCTTTTTCAGTCACATATCGGCAGCAAAATTTCTTGCAATATATTGAATATCGAAGATATCGTGTATCGTGATATTGTCATTATCGTGGGCCAAATATCGTCACAGTATCGAATCGTGGGTTACCCGTATCGCCCCACCCCTACTCCTGACGACGACAACCTTCCCTCTTGACTTAGGTCAAACTGTTTCCACTGGTGATACAAAACCCTATCGTGTCGCCACAAGTATATGCGGTCCTTAATCTGCTGCCACTGCGAAGACAACCTTGACACTGAAGCAGACAGTCAACCATGTCGAGACACACCAGATTATCAAGCCACTGGTTTAATCTCCGCAGCCCTTTCTCCTCCACTCTCGCATTGGATTCCATGCCATGTCCAGTTTTCTAGCCCAGCAAGATTTTTCTGCTTCTGAACTGATGTGAAACCCATTTCTTTCCTAGCTCATCATTAAAGGGCATTATAGTCCGCCCACAAAAAAAGCTATTTCATGGAAACGTTTTATGATGCATGTTCCGGAAATCTTACGATGGGTATATGTTGATGCGTGTATGTTTCCTACTTTCTGTCATCTTGGTTTTATGTAATCATTGAATGATCTAAAGGGGGAAATGTAATGGGAAAAAAATTCTGCTGCGAGTGACAGTGTGAGCAACTGCTGTTTTTTAAACTTGTTCTCCCTTTTTCCACGCCGGATATGTGCATGTTATGTCTTACTCCGGTCAAAATGTTACTCCTAGTTCCTTTAACCTTGATTGGACTATCTTCAATACACGATGGAAGAGTATCTTCAACTTCTTCGTCAGTTTTAGCCTTCTCCTCTTATCGGTGATGTCAACAATTTTTGTTCAAAACGCTTTGCACTCCGTTCCTCTTTGCAGTCCTACAGACACCATCCGAGTGTGTGTGTAGGAGCCCGGATCCGCTCAAATAAACTCAATGCAGACCAGTTCGGATGTTGGATCTCTTCATTTCAAAATTTCCACAACATATGTTAAAATTGGATTGTATTCTTTGTGCTTATTGTGTATTGTTTATTACGGAAGCGCATTGCATTCACTGAATAAAAAAAAAAAATAGGCACCAGGATCTTGTAATTACAAGAAAAGATCTCATAATTACGAGATAAAATTAAAAGGAAACTTCTAAATCCGTAATCAGTGGGCAATGATGCCGCTATCGCAGTGTGATGACGTCATTGCAGTTAAACAGATAAATCTTATGTTTTTTTGAGGGACTTTATTGACAATGAAGAACGGACTGACAACCAAGAATGTTCCTAAAACATTAATCTGAAAACAAGTACAGAGAAAAGCGATTCTATCTAGTTTCCCTCTTGTGCTCAGTGATTACTGTAATACCTTGTATATACAGAGCAAGCGGAAAGCGAGTGCCTGCTGGCTCGACCGCTTTTGCCAAACTGTTTTTTGGCTTGACAGCAGTTCGAGAACGTCAGAACAATCTTAACTATTTGAGATGCCTGCGCAGTGTAGACAAACTAATATTAATACCATCTTCAGTTTTCCGAAATGAAAATATTTCCCAGTGTCTCAAACCGAGAAGGTAGCAATAGCAGATTAACTGCGACAGCGCCATCGTTGCTCATTGATTAAGGATTTAGACGTTTCCGTTTTTTAAATTTGATCCTGGGACCTATTTTTTTTTATTCAGTGAATGCAATGCGCTTCCGCATCAAATTTGTCATTCGCGGTATTTTATTTTGAAAATTAACTGGATTTTCTCACTTTTCTTTGAAGTCACTCAAAGGAAGCGGTCTCCGCTTCGCAGCGCTTCTGATGTCGAACCAGGCGTTACACTCCCACACTTTGTCTTGGCCAGCAGGATGGTTCCTGGGAACCTGCAACGTTCATTCGCCCTGCACACTCAGACAGGAGCTTCGACATCACCAACTGCAGAGGTCAAGGGTCAATCCAGTGGTGTAGAATCTCTATGTGATACGCCGTATAACCACTAGAATAGGTTCTCAATTACTATAAAACCACTAAAAAACATTGTTAACTCTCCCGTTTAAAAATGTGATTAAAAGGATGTTTTATGTTCTGACCTGTATGTTCTGATCTGTTTGCACACATCTGTCCAGCAGCACTGGCAGAGTACACCCACTAGAATAAAGTAGACTACACCACTGGTTCAGGCCAATCATCTGATCTGACCTCTAATGAGACAGCAGAGAGGGACATGAGTCGTCACGACGGAGGTGACAGCAACTCGGCAGCAGATGCGGTCCAACAGCTGGAAGCGATATCAACACATACCCACACGCACACACACACACACACCCTGACACTCCTTTTGCTGGAATGAGTCTGGAGGTTAGAAGCTCCTCCCCTTGTGCTCCCTAGAGCCAATCACAGCTCTGCCTTGTTGTTTCCTCCCATTCAAGTCAAACTGGTTTTGTTTCCGAGAAAGTTGGAACTCAATCAGTCACTCAATGACTCTCAGGCCCTGTTTGCACTTGGTCATTTGACGTGTTTTTCGTGTTCCGATTGGCAAAAATTGCACGAAGTAACCAAGTGAAAACAGTCCAAATCCGTATTTTCATCAGATCACTCAAACCACCTCAGGGATGTGGTTTCGACACTTTGCATCGTATTCCTCACGGACGTGTGAACAGAATGTGATCTTTGTCCACATTAACGACCGCCTACTCTGCTCACCTCTCCCGTGTAAGCGGAAGTACGTACTTGGTCGGCGCCCGACCTCCCGGCGTCGTCATAATGAAGTTACAAACAAGAAGCCAAAACAAATCATTTTTGTTGGACTATTTTATTCGGATGCTAATAAATTTCATTCAGCATTAGCGTATTTCGTTCTGGACTCTGAACCCCAGATTAATCGTGTCGTCATCCATGTGGGCACCAACGACATCTGCAGACAACAGTCTGAACTCTTAAAACAGGATTTTAAGGAGCTTTTTAATCAACTATCACAGTCTCAGCTGTGTGTTTTTATCTCCGGCCCCATCCCCACCTGTGGCAGAGGCATTGGTCGCTTCAGCAGGCTGCTCAGCCTAAACACCTGGCTCTCTGTTACATGCAGTTCCCACAATGTTGGTTTTATCAACAACTTTGATGTCTTCTGGGAGAGGAGACATCTATATGGTCCAGACGGCATCCATGTGAACAGAGTCGGCAGCCGCGTGTTGTCCTCACACCTGGCACATGGCTTACTACACGCACGCACCAACGCACTCTGTTCCAACCACTCCAAACCTACACAGACTGACCCGCCCACCACTGACTGATGCCCCCTAGGTCCCAGTCCCTATGTTTTTAGTTCCTCTGATTTTAGTACAGACAATACTGGACTTGGACCTTCTGTTTGCACCAACAACTCACTTATCCCCGTCATAATCACACAACATCATCCAAAAACACCTCACACAGCTCACTCGGTCAACTTTAATAACCTTATACATATCTCAAGACATCTGCAATCCACCAGCATAATTAATAGGTCACCTGTCACCATCAACATGGCACTTTTAAATGTTCGCTCAATTTTAAACAAGTCCTTCATAATTAATGACTTGATTTTAGACAGCAATTTAGATTGCCTTCTTTTAACAGAGACGTGGCTTGGCACTGATGCACCAGTTGTTCTCACCGAGGCTTGCCCACCGGATTTTAACTTATTATTTTCTATCAGAGGTGGTAAAAGGGGTGGTGGAACTGCTTCAGTTTTTAAAAACACACTAATCACAAGGGAAGTGTCTTTTAGTAGTTATCTATCATTTGAGTTTCATGCCTTTGTTTTTAGCAATCCAGCCATCCTCTGTGTGACAGTTTACAGACCACCCCAGCCTTCCCCTTCTTTTATCATTGAATTTTCTGAGTTTTTATCTATTATACACGCGACTTATAATAGAATTTTAATAACTGGTGATTTTAATCTGCACATTGATACCATCTCCGACTCATTGTCGAGAGAATTTTTAAACCTTTTAAACTGCTTGGATTTTAAACAACATGTCACGCAGCCAACTCACAACAGAGGACACACCCTGGACCTGGTCATAACATATGGCCTGTCCACTAGTGTGTCCTCTGTTGTTGACAACTGTATCTGACCACTATTGCGTGTATTTTAACTTCACCAGTTCTAATGATCAGGAAGCCCCGGTGAGAACGGTGAGGAAACGCTACATTACTTCCGAAGTGGCTGCAAATTTTATTGAAATTTTAAAAGGCACTCCTGCTGAAATTTTACCCGCACCCTGTGATTTTATCGTTGACAATTTTAACAGAAAACTGAAAACAACATTGGACTCTGTGGCTCCAGTTGTCACAAAAACTATAAAAAGTAAACCCACACCCCCATGGAGATCTGCAAATGGAATCCCAGAATTAAAAAGACAATGCAGGAGTGCAGAGAGAAGGTGGAGGAAAAGTAAATTAATTGTCCACTATGAAATATTTCGTCAGCTACTCAAATCTTACAATAAAACTGTCAAACAGGCAAGAATATCCCATTTCTCCAACCTCATCACAAACAATAGCAAAAACCCTAGATTCCTTTTCTCCACCTTCGATCTTTTAACTAATAAAAATTTTAATCAGGGTGTACAGACACCAACAGATGCCCTCTGTGAGGATTTTGCAGACCACTTCGTAAGTAAAATTGATGTCATTAGGTCCAGTATTTTAACTAATCAAAATCAAAATTTTTACACATCTGGACAACCACTTTTATTTGAGGAAACACTGGAGAGTTTTGCTCTGGTTGATGCAAGAACACTTGGTCGAGTTTTCTCCCAAGTGAAGCCCACAACCTGCCTTTTAGACCCAATTCCCACATCACTCTTAAAGTCACTTTATGGGTTCTTTGAGGAGCAGATTTTATATATTGTCAACTGCTCTCTTCAGATGGGTGTTTTCCCTGCTGCCTTTAGAACAGCGGTAGTGAGGCCCCATTTGAAGAGGAGCAACTTGGATCAAAACATTTTTAATAACTACCGACCAGTATCCAACTTACCATTTTTAAGTAAGATTTTAGAAAAACTAGTCTTTAACCAAGTCAATGACTTTTTAAATGCAAACAATATTTTAGAGAAATATCAATCTGGTTTTAGAAAGAACCACAGTACTGAGACAGCCCTTTTAAAGATCGTCAATGATCTCAGGTCCAACGCAGACTCTCAGAAGCTGACAGTCTTGGTGTTACTGGATCTAAGCGCTGCCTTTGATACAGTAGATCACCATATTTTATTAAATAGACTAAGAAACCTGGTGGGCTTGTCAGGTACTGTTTTTAAGTGGTTTCGTTCTTATCTCACAGATCGATGTTTCTTTGTAAGTATGGATACGTGCTCCTCCAGAATGCATGAAATTAGATGTGGGGTCCCCCAAGGGTCAATTTTAGGTCCGGTTCTTTTTAATCTGTACATGCTTCCCTTGGGGGACGTTGTCAGGAAACACGGCATCAGCTTCCACAGCTATGCTGATGATACACAAATGTACATTGCCGTGTCTCCTGATGACACAGGGCCAATTGATGCCCTTTTTAACTGTATTTTAGATATCAAATCATGGATGGCAGAGAATTTCCTACAGCTCAACCAGGACAAAACTGAGGTTTTAGTTATTGCTCCTGAAGGCCGGAGAGAGGAACTTTTACCAAAACTTCGGGATCTTAAACCCTCGCAATATGTAAAGAACCTGGGCGTTGTTTTTGATTCTGAGCTCACCTTTGTTCCACATATACAAAATATTACAAAGATAGGTTTTTATCATCTAAAGAATGTAGCCAGAATCCGCCCTTTCCTCTCTCAGGCCAATACGGAGGTGCTAATGCATGCTTTTATTTTCTGTAGATTAGATTACTGCAATGCCCTGCTCTCTGGTCTTCCCAAAAAGAGTGTTTACAGTCTGCAAATACTACAAAACTCAGCCGCACGTGTGCTGACTAGGACCAGAGGAAGGGAACACATTACACCGGTTTTAAAGTCGCTGCATTGGCTCCCCGTCCGCTTCAGGATTGATTTTAAGGTTCTCTTATTAGTTTTTAAATGTCTTAACGGTCTTGGCCCATCTTATCTATCTGACCTGCTTTTATCATATCAGCCTCTCATGAACCTGAGGTCTACTGGCACTGGCCTGTTAACTGTTCCCCGAGTCAAAACCAAAACCCATGGTGAGGCTGCTTTCAGCCATTACGGCCCTACTCGGTGGAACAGCCTGCCAGAGAGCCTCAGGGCCGCAGAGACTGTTGATATTTTTAAGGGGAGGCTCAAGACGTACCTTTTTAACCTGGCGTTTAACTAATTTATTCTACTCTCCTCTCTCTTATCCCACTAATTTTATGCCGTTTTACTACTTTTATGCCTTTTATTTACTTCCAATTGATTTTTACACTTTTATAATGGTTGCCCATTTTTATGCCACTGTTTCAAACTTTATTTTTATGTATTTATTTTATTTCTCATTATGATTACTCTCCCTTTTATACTTTTAGTGCCAGTGTTTCCTCATGGGGGGCCCTCCACGCTGGGAGCTACGCCTGGTCTGCCCATAGGGGCACTGCAGGCCATGGTGCCTCCTTGTGTGGACGGTTCCCCATCGTGGCCTTTCCTCATCAGATTCTTCAGTGCCAAGCCATTTTATCTAATGTCTGTGTGAACATGGGGTGGGCGTCTGTCTGTGTGCGTTGGTGGGGAGGTGTGAGTCCGTATGGGGTGGGGGAGGGGCAGTGGAGCTTTTTATTATTATTATTATTTTTATTTTTTTATTTTTTTTTCCTTCCCTCATTGTTACTGTTATGATTGTTGTTGTTGTTGTTGTTCTTCTTCTTCTTCTTCTTCTTCTTCTTCTTCTTCTTCTTCTTCTTCTTATTATTATTATTATTATTATTATCTTTCTTTGTTTTGTTCTGTTTTATGTTGTTAAGCACTGTGGGTTGCACATGTTGTATGAGCAGTGCTATATAAATAAAGTTTATTATTATTATTATTATTTTGTCAGTGGAGCAGCGGTCGCAGTTTCCCACATATGAGATTAAATGTGCGACGTTGCATCCGAAAATTCGCCAGCCACTGTTGATCCGAAAATAAAGTCATCACCACTCTGTCCCACCAGTTGTTACTCCTCGTTCCGATCCATACGCATCTTTCTGGTTCCGCAGCAAACAGAGCAGAGACAAATGCTGCGGCCCTCTTTCTTCTCCACGCTGCACTTCTCTTCAGTCGGCGCTCTAAGACCATTAACCGACTTTGTCCACGACTTCCGATAATATGGACGAGCTGCAGTAAAATTAAAACGAGTGACCACTTTTGGGTTGCCCGAAACCGAAAGTCCTCAGACAGGAAGTTCTTGATTCTTATTCGTTTTCAGGGAAAACTAGCAATGGTTTTGCGCTTTACTGCCCCTGTGGTTAAAAAAACAAACTAGCACTTATCTCTTCAAACGGAAATGATGCATGTGTGCATTTGCATGTGTTGTGCGGGTGATCGGATCGCGTTCTTTGTGATCCGATCCCCAAAAACAGTTGCAAGTGACCAAGTGCAAACAGGGCCTCAGAGGTGAAATGTCTCAGTCAGCAGCTCAGTTGGACCCAGAAACCTTCTCTTGTTCCCTCTGTCTGGATCTTCTGAAGGATCCGGTGACAACTTCCTGTGGACACAGCTACTGCAGGAAGTGTCTCCAACACCACTGGGATGCAGAGGAGGAGAGGAGAGTCTACAGCTGCTCTCAGTGTAGGAGGACCTTCACAGTGAGGCCTATCCTGGAGAAGAACACCATGTTAGCAGCTCAAGTGGAGACCCTGGAGAAGACTGGACTCCAAGATGCTCCTGCTGCTATGCTGGAGCTGGAGCCTTTATCTTTGTGTCGTGCGTCGTACAGGGGTTTTTTTTTTGGCTGCAGTACTTCGAGTAGCCACTGGGGCTGCCAGTCTTTAAAACAGGAAGTGCAGCACAACGTCGCCTACAAACTATTGGACAGCCCACTGAGGGGGAGGAGCCTGAGTGTCGTCTGCATGTCGTGTTTTCTTTGGAAGTTTCTTTTGAAACCTTTTGATTTCAGACTTTTGATCAGAACCATGAAGAACTGCTGAAGATGAAGAGTGGCCTCCACCGGGGCTCCGTTCACCTGCTGCACCTCCGCCTCCCGGCCTGGTGGAGGCTGAGAGGCGTCACCTCAGCACAACGTCGTCCCAGGAGGTCAGTGATGTGTGAAGTTTATGAAATGAAGTTTTCAGTAGTTCCATCATCTGAACTCCCGTAGTTGGCCATCACCTCTGGATGCGGGCGTCGCTTCAGCGTTGATGCGTTGGATCCAGTCTGGCTTCAGGGTCAAGAACCCGACTCAGCAGGACGTGAAATCAACCTGTTTATTTTAATGACTTTAAAGTGGAGGAAACAAACGAGGCTAAAAGGCTAAAAGATGTTTGGCTCCATTCCTCCATTTCATTTTTCCAGCATTCCAGCAGCAAAGTGAAAATAGCAAAGGCATAACAAGCATTGGTAAAAAAATAAAATAAATACATACTGTAAAAAACAAGCCCTGCGATGAACTGGCGAGTTGTCCAGGGTGTACCCTGCCTTCGCCCTAAGACAGCTGGGATAGGCTCCAGCAGACCCCCGTGACCCTGAATTGGAATAAGCGGGTATAGAAGATGAATGAATGAATGTAACAAACAAGAAGTACAGTAAAATATAATAACAATAATAAAATCCCATGACTTAAAAAAAATAAAAACGATAGCAGGATTAATTATGAACTGTGTCTCAGGTCAAAGGTCATCCTGTCTGCCAGTTTAGAGGCCTTTATTTTTGTACACAGCTTATAGAGGTGAAAATAAGGCACAACATTCTGATTTGTTTTGGAATAACCATATCAAAGTCCTGGTTTTGGCTCTAGAAGATCAGCATTGACGTCTCCTCTATGATCACGTCTGCAAACACAATTAATTTCAATCAAATTCAATCAATACAGAAGCCAGCTGGGCGTCGAGGCCTCGCTGCATCGATTATTGCTGGAATCTACATTAAAACCTGATTCCTTCACACAAAGCCAGTAGAAAAAAAGTCCTGGTTCCAGAATCAGAACCAGTAGAAAATACATCATGGTCATTCAAGCCAAGCAGGACAGGAAGGCCGCAGTTGACTCGCTGTATAAAATGTATCTTGAACCATCAATGGGTTCCATAATAATAATTCATGTATCTTTTTAGGCACTCCCCACTTCCACAGAGGGAGAGCTTTTATTAAGACATATGGATGTATAGAGAGATATATATAGAGTATAGATCTATGTATGTATTTAGATATATATACACATGTATATGTGTGTTATATGTTGTGTTTCCATGACGGTGTGACTGAGGGTAGACATGACTGCAGATGGTTTGTCTCCACCAGAAGCTAGTAGATGAAAGCAGGCACCAGCAGCTGAGACTTCTGGGGCTCGACCTTCACGTCGACCTCCTGCAGCTCAACGTCTCTCAGTGCCTGCCGATCCTTTCTGGCTTGGGACCGTTTCCACAGTCTGAGGACGACGAAGGGCAAGAGGAGAGCAGCAGCCAGGGCAGCAGCAGTGACAAGGCCAAAAATCCAGGTCTCCATAAAGAAGCCCTCAGAGAAGCAGGTCCTGCTCACTGGAGGGAGAAGACAGGAGGGAGAGGTTAGCATCTGTCAGGCTAACAGGCTAACACGGTGCAGCTTGAATGAAGACGTCTCTGCTCACCGTTGACTGTTTGGTTGATGGACGTCTGGAGGCTGCAGGAGGCTTGAGAGGAGGAGGAAGAGGAGGAGGCGGAGGAAGAGGAGGAGGAGGAGGAAGAAGAGGAGGAGGAGGAAGAGGAGGAGGAGGAAGAGGAGGAAGGACATCAGTCAGAGGAAGAGCACAAGGTTCTAGTGAGAACCAACACTGAAGATATCATCGCTACAGGAGGCACAACAGCCAATCAGAGACACCCACCATTGCACTGGACCATCAGCAGGTTCTGAGGAGGACAGGAGACAAGAGTGAGGTCAAAGTTCACCACTTCCTGTTCAGATATATACACATACAAACATGTATAGATGGAGGCTCTTCCTACCTGGCACTCATTCTTGTAGATGGTGATGTTGACACACTGCCTGTAGGTGATGCTGACGTTGGTCACACTGACAACCTGATCCAGGACAAACTGGGCTCCCCGGGCCAGAACCGTGCACTGCACAGATGAGATCAGGAGAACACCTGAGGCTGAGGTGGGACTGCAGCTGGAGCAGTAGCAGCAGCAGCAGCAGCAGCAGGAACAGGAGCAGGAGCAGCAGCAGCAGCAGCAGCAGCAGCAGGAACAGGAGCAGGAGCAGCAGGAGCAGCAGCAGGAGCAGCAGCAGGAGCAGCAGCAGCTCCACTCACACTCTGGTACTCCCAGCTGGAGGAGGAGCAGTCACGGGGGAAGCTGGAGATTCCCCTCAACAGGAAGGCGCGATGACCATTGGCCAGCAGCTGGTGGTCACATGACAGGCCAGTGGGAGTCGCTACAGCGGCCAACCAGCTCCACCAGCAGAGGGCAGCAAACACTGCAAACACTGCAACACAGTTCACCTGTTGGTTCAGATCTCAGACTGCAGAAGGTGTGGCCACAGGCTCCGCCCCCTCAACCACGTCTCCGCTGTCTGCTCTCCAATAATAATAATATGATTGTAATAATAACCTCGCTTCACAAGAGTGGGATACAAATAGGTCACACGTGGGGTTTGTTGTGATGACGCAACTCGAAGTAACCCGGAAGTGCGCGGAGGAGTGGAGTTGGAAGAGCCGCAGTGATTTGATAACAGACAGACGGACGGACAGACAGACAGACAGAAGCAGAGGGTCGTGAGGATCGCTGCACCGCGATGTAGCGGGGAGCCAGCTGGCGATGAGCCGGGGACAGGGAGCCCAACCTCAGCCAGCGGTCAGTGCGATGACACGGAGGGAGGGAGGAAGAGTGGAGGAGAGAGTGGAGGGAGAGACTCGCGTGGTCACAGTAACGAGTGAAAATAAATCAGTCCAGAAGATTAAAGGAAGTTCTAGCAGGGCTTGGTGAGCCTCACCGCTGGAGCGCCGTCTGTCTGACAAAAGTTGACCTGCTGAAAATCATGACGCGTTTTTTTTTTTTTTTTTTTCCCCTTCTTCTATTATCATCATCATCGCGAGCAGGAACGAATCCAAAGTTCGAGCAGAGGACCAGGAAACCCCCTCGCATTCCGCTACAGGCAGCGGAGCCTCGTCATCGAACCGCCTGCAACCAGCCGCTGGCAGCCGGTGTTCAAGGCTACCTTTGTTTACTCGCATCTGTAGTTGTCCTAGCTACAGCAGATGTTAGAGGTCAAAACCAGGAAGTGATTTCCTCTTGCCGTCCTCAGCGCTGCGTGTTGGTAAATTATTTTTTTCCGAAGCCGCGTACAAGTCGCACTTTTCCCGTTTTTTGTAACATATTGAACGAGAAATGTCACGTAATCCAGTCGTGCTTCAAACAATTTGTCAGCAGCAGTTGTAGCCAATTCAGTGGTCTGGCACGGACCAGTGGTCTCTACCACTAGGGGCGCTAAAGATACTGGTCGCGGCCAGTTGGTCTGGCACGGACCAATGGTCTCAACACTGGTCGCGACTGCTCGACAGTGGTCTGTCCTGTACAACTTGTGGTCTGTCTGTTGTCTGGATCAGTTAATAAGTGGTCCGTGAAGTGGTTTTTGATTTTTAATGCACCGTCTCCGTTCACTGAACGTGTTGTCAGTACTGTTAGCTGAATACATATCAAAGATCATCAACTTTTGTCTATCAAATCCACATACTGGTGTCGCGGGTGACAGTTTTCGGACTATGGTTCTTACAGTCTGACTGTGAACTAAGTGTCGCCTCCTCCCACAGGGAACGAGCGCCTCGCTTGACAGGAACAACGTACGCTATGTCCCGTACAAGGGGACGGTCTACCATAGTGTAACCGGTGGACGCGACGTCTGCCGGATTCTCTCGTTGGTCGTGGCCGCACCTTCAGCGTGGGACGTCAACAGGTCGGGCGGACGATCGTCGTCGTAGTCGTTGTTGTGTAAGGTGCATGTTTATTATTTTCTGTATGAAGTGATTTGTGATTGTTTGCTGACAATGCAGTTAATTTCTCTTTCTCTTGTGTTTATATCATTGTCTATACAGGCAGCTGATACTGTTTATTGGACTCCTCCAGCCCCTTTCAATTACATTGGACTGGAGATCTTAAATCTCTTGAGCTCACTCTTTAATTCCATTGTCATTGTAAATAAAGCATTAAAAAAAAAACAATTCTATCTTGTGGTCTATTGGGGATTAAAAACAACTTCTGTGTCGCAACACTTGCACATGCTGACTGCTGCCTGACACTGACCAGTGAGCCACCGGTCGCGATCAGTTGCTGCCAAGCACTGACCTGTGACTTACCACTTGCAACCAGCTCTACAGTGGTCTTTCCTGTGCATCTTGTGGTCTGCCAGTTGTATGTTGGTCTGTTAGGTTAATAAATGTCAGAGATCATAATCTTTTGTCTATCAAATATAATCAGTTTATTATTATTATCATCATCATCATCATCATCATCATCATCATCAGTAGTAGTAGTAGTATACTAATAATAGGTGGACAAAATAATAGGTAGGTGGATGGATTTCCCCAGCATCTTTGAGACAGTGTGTTACAGACATAAATTCAGGATTATCTTGTGTTCCAGACCAACATAGGTGTTACATAGTATGCGGGTGGTACTTTTCCTCATATTAGTGCAACAGTACTGTTAACAGTTGATTATGGAGGAAAATGTACTTCATACCTTGAGTGTTAAGCGCAATTATTCATAATTTTAATCTTATCTATAATAATGTTTGATGGAATTTGCCAATAACCTCCTATATGATTGCACAGTTGATGGAACAATGACTGTAATTACACATAGAAAGTACATAATGTCACAAAGATATCGAGTGTATTACAAGTTTGAGTATTCCACTGCCAATATAACTGCACTCCACTTGCTGGCCTGACGCAGACCGGTGGTCACAACCAGAAGAGGCGCTGAAGATACTGGCACAGACCAGTTGCTGCCTGGCACTGACCAGTGAGTCACTGGTTGTGACCATCTTATTTAGTGGTCTGTCTGTCTGGATCAAAGGTCTGTGGAGTGATTTTTGATTTTTAATTCACCTGCCCCGTTCTCTGTACAGTTGGAAGTACTGTTAGCTGAATAAATGTCAAATACAATATTGTGTCTACCAATGATACTCATGATTATTTTATTATTTCTATTGTGAGTGATTCATCGTTTGAGATGGTGCGGCTGATATCCAAAAAACCTGGCAACCCGAGTTCTGGAAGTAATTTCGGTTGTTGTGACTCCAATTTTGAGACACTAGATGTCGCCATTCAAAGATTTCACAATTTTTCGTAAGTTTGGACCTTATTTTTTGAGTGGAGAAGTTGAACTTCAGTGGTCTGAGCTTTCCTCGCGGCTGCCTTTGTTGGACACGAGGCCAGGTGAGTCACTTTTTGATTTTGCTGCGTGGAAGTGCTGCCATTGCGAGGTGAACAGAAAAATTACAAGGAAATGAAGTTCATTAATGTATGAGATGGGAACTGAGAGTACAAAGCTGTATTATTTGCTAGGATAATAAATACGTTTGGAATGGAATTGATAGGACATTTAAATGATTTTGGGTTACAATCAAAGTCAAATTTGCCACAAAAATCACTGTAAGAAAATACATCCCCATTTTCATCTAATAGGTTATTCCACATACAAAACTCAAGCCACATTAAAAAAAAATGTATATATATATTTTGTTATAATTACAATGTAAAACTTAATCTGGTATCTGATTGACTTTTGTCTTCATTCAGTGTTACACATAAAATGTTATGTTTCAAGTTATTAAATTAAAGCAAATACTACATATCTGTCTTTTGTGAATGATAAGATATGTCACAGAAATATTATTTTTTTCTCCTTTATATAGAACTTCTGCTTGTGATGACATGGCTGCAGGTAAACTATGTTAATCCAGTGATATATTTTGAATAGCATCTGAGCTTTTCTTTACAGAAACTTACATCTTTTAAGGTCAATGTCAGTATACCAATATTAATACGAAATTATACGGTCATTTAGAGCTCAGTACAGCCTTCCGGAGCCTGGAGGAGTTTTACCTCAATGAAGACAAAAATTGCCAGTACTGTAATGTGGCTACAGTGGCAACCAGAGCCCACCTAAAACATAGTGTTTGGAAAACACACTGTGGAAAATCCCTGACATCCTCCCTGCACCTTCATACTTCCCCCTCCTCTACCTGCATCCATCACGGCCAAAGAGGGCGGAGCTTAAGTGATATAGGAAGCCAGCTCTACACTGTCACACCCCTATTTTCCCCTGAGAACAAAGGAGCTGGCTGGCCGCATGTCAGGAGTCACAGTTGTGTGTACTGAGTCCTTGAAATGTGAGTTTATGTTATATTTCCGTATTTAGAATCTGATTATGTGCGGCCGGTTTATGTTTTGAGAGTTATTCCTTATTTCAAGAATGTTTGTTTTGAATAGAGAACCTGTGTTGAATTGTCACAATATTTACCCTTTATTTTATTTCTTTCATCAGAAGAACCTGTACAAACAATAACCCATACAATAAACTATTGGATCATCACATCATCTGCCTCCATCTGACTGTTCTAATAGACAGACCCATTGAGTTGATCACCCCCTGGAACCAGACTGTTTAGCTAGCCTTCCATCTGCAAACTAAATATTTTACATGGTCCTTCGAGCCGGATAGGATCAATTCAATGGATAGAGCACGCGCACAACCCTATAGACGGCCAGCACGTTCCCTGAGACCACCAGGATATCTGACAGATTACCAGACCTCATTCCCTAGTTTGCCTTCAGGAGCCATTGCTGCTATTCCTCCACCTCCACACCCCCAAGCTACTCCCCAACCGTCTCAGCCTCCTGATGAAGCCAGCCAGATACACACCCCTTCAGCTGAGAGAAGTTTGGCTATGGATGAACAAATTGCACTACCTCTCGAACTCTCCAGTGCTGCAAATGAAAGGCAAAGAAGGGAAGAAGCTGGAAACATGGATATGGCAGTTATGAGAGCAGAAATAGAGCAGATTAAAGGTCTCATTTTGGATTTGGGAAAAACGGTTAAGGCTCTGGGGGAGAAGGTTGAGAGACAGTCATGTTCTCCTTCCTCCTGTTCGTCAGTTTCCCTGGATCCTGACCCGGCTGATGAGCCCCCACCACCTTGTATACGTCCAAATCCTCCAGCTGTGGTTAAAGAATTGCAAGACATGTTATGTGAGCATAACATCCCATTAAATCAGCCTGATAATCCTCCCTCGCCACCTGCACCCAGCCGCCTTCACTCTCTGCCGCCATCTCCTGGTTGTTTACTGCCTACACCACGGCCGGTAAGGCCCAAATCCAGCCAGGCCACACAGACCAGTCTGTCCTCTGAGCGTTCTTACGTACAACAACCTTACCTTGAAGCTTCAAGTGAGCACCCTGACACACAGCAGCTATGTTCCAGAGCCTCTACAACATCCTCTCATGATGGGCCACCTTTGGATTTAACAACTACAAAGTGTCAGCATTCTCACCATCATCGCACCACTTCAAGAATAATGAGTCAACCACTACAGCCCTTTCCTGGGCAGCAGGACTTCCATCCTGCTGTCACACCAGCTCTGCAGAGGTACGACCCCCTCAGCGGAATGCTCCTTTAACCACAATGGCCCCTGCCTCCCAGCCTCCTCAGCTGGCAATGCCCCCCTTCAATGAATCTCCCAGCATCCGCATTTGAATTTGTCAATCCTCACAATGTGCAGGCCGCTTGTCTGCATCCCCGACTGCTGTGAACCCTGTTGAACCTCCCTACCCATGGCCTCCTGCTCCTTCGAATGATTATCAGCTGCCTCCAGCTTTTTCACATCAACCTCCCTTACCACTCCAGGCCACTGCAGCTGATCATCACTTGTATCCTAGCGCAGCCCCTCTCTGAATGTTCAGGGTTCAGATTACACCAACCGACCTCGGTCGGTTTTTCCAAACCCACCGCAGCCATCACTAAGGTCAAGCAGAGTCTCTCATGTTGCAGCCCCCTCCTTTCCATACTTTACTCGAGATGACCCCAGACAGTTTGCCCTGCTTAAGATGGCTCTGACAAACCTTCTGCCCGATGATGAAAGTGAGCACTTTAAATATCATGTCTTACTGGACCACTTGAAGTTGGACACTGCTTGTCACCTCGCTTTAGCCTATGCACATCATCCATTTCCTTACACCAGAGCGATGTCAGCCCTACAGCAGAGGTATGGCCAGCCACAGCAACTAGTGCTGAGGGAAATCGCAGCCATCCAGAATCTTCCTCTGTTCGTCCTGGTGATTCTAGAAGCTTCAGCGACTTTGCTATTCGGGTCCGAGCTCTCATAGGCATGCTGCAGTCCCTGGAAGATGGTGAGGGAGATGCAGAGTTGGCTTGTGCATCCCATGTACAGCAGCTACTGGGAAAACTCCCCTCTGAGCATGTTGCTAATTATGCCAGATTTACTCGTGCTTTAAAACCAGGCGTTCCTCATAACCTGATCGACTTCTCCAACTGGTTGGAGGAGGAAGCGGAGTGTCAGGCTATGGCTACACAAACACGTGAAAATCAGAAAGTACAAAGAGAGGAAAGGAAACCTGCAAAGCCCAGTTACTCAAAGTCCAGCAACCCAGTGGCCACCATACTCCATGGAACTAGTCACCCTCAGAAATATGCCCAGCAACCTGCGGTTGAGTTTACCACATGTCGTGGTCAGACATGCCCATTCTGTGGAGTCCCTGACCATCACCTGAGTGTCTGTCCAGATTTTCGTCAACTATCACCAGATGCAATCAGGAAGTGGATCCAGGAGAAAGGACGATGCTGGAGATGCGCACGTGAGCACAGAGCCTCAAACTGTGACCTCAAGAAGCGTTGCCCGAAATGCAAAGGAAAGCACCTAGGAGTCCTTCATGAAGTGAACCAGCCACGAAGAGACTCAAGCACCTCCTGCCTCATTCGTTCTAGCTGCAGTACCCGAGTCCTCTTGAAAGTTGTCAAGGTTCTTCTAAGTTACAGGGGGCGGAACCTTGAAACTTACGCAATATTGGATGATGGTTCTGAGCGAACTATGCTGTTAGCAACTGCAGCCCGTTTTCTTGGTCTTGATGGGGCGGCTGAGTCTCTCATGCTGAAAACTGTCCGTCAGGGGACAGAGACTCTACCTGGTTCCAGAGTCACCTTCAACATCTCTTCAGCATCAGATGCAGATAAGAAATTTGTTGTGAAGGATGTCTTCACTTCTGAGAGACTAGCCCTTGCCTCACAAACTTATCCTGCCCAGGTTCTTAAGAGGTTCAAACACTTGCGTGGCCTACCAATTCAGGCTTTCCAGAAAGTTGAGCCATTGCTTCTTATCGGTTCTGATCATCCTCATCTGGTCTGTCCTGTGGAACGAGTTCGTTTGGGTCCAGGGGGAGGCCCAGCAGCTGTCCATACACGTCTTGGTTGGGCCTTGCAAGGACCAACAACTTTACCTGAGGACCACCTTGTCGCCTCAGGTTACCCTTCTCCAGAACCCAAATCGGAGGTTCAGTCCTTGTTTCTCTCCTGCACAGCCTCAGATGTAGACCTTTATCGTGCAGTTGAAAGGCTGTGGAAAATAGATGTCTTTCCTTATCAAAGTGAGAAAGTCAACACACGTTCCAAACAAGACAAGGAGGCACTGGCTTGCCTTGACAGCCAGACAACGAGAGTGGAGGTTAATGGTGTTGGACGCTACGCCACCCCACTGCTTCGCAAGACGAATGCCCCGGGACTGCAGGCTCCAAAGGAAGCGGTTCTACCAGCTCTCAGGCGCACTGAACAGAAACTGCTAAAGAACCCTCCAAAGGCAGCCATCTACAATCACGAGTTGAGAAAATCTACGTTCATGGTACCACTCATGTCATACCAGCTAACGTTCCCTCTGACATCCTCCACTTCCAGTGCTGGGAAGACTTAATGGTTGGAACCTCTCAACACATCTCGTCCTTGGATACAAGCTCCCAACCTCCTGAGAGATCACAGGTGGAGAACCTTCTTCTGCAGCATGGGCAGCAGGAGAGTTTTCCAGAGGAATATGCCTCGCTACAGAGGGGTACGGCTATCTCCACTCAAAGTCGGCTGAACAACTTAGCTCCAGAGTTCGATCACACTGCGAATCTGATCCGAGTGGGTGGCCGACTGCGCAAGAGTGAGGACCTGGATTATAACTGTATTCATCCCGTAGTCCTGGATCCAAAATCCCACATCACACGGCTGCTTATTAAGGAATACGACCACAAACTACATCATCCTGGTCCGGAGAGAGTCTTCGCCAGCCTCAGGAGGAATTATTGGATTTTGCGCGGGAGACAGGCAATCAGGAAACACCAATACACATGCACAGACTGCAAAAGGTGGAAAGCAAACCCCCTGGTTCCTAGGATGGCTGACCTACCTCCCTCTCGCCTGCGGCTGTTCAAACCTCCTTTCTGGTCCACAGGCATGGATTGTTTCGGTCCCTTTTTAATAAAAGTTGTCCGCAGACAAGAGAAGAGATGGGGAATACTCTTCAAATGCCTCACCACACGCTGCATCCACATAGATCTGCTCACCAGCTTAGACACCGATAGCTTCCTTTTGTCCTTTCGCCGCTTTGTAGCTCGCCATGGAACCCCATATGAGGTAATTTCTGATCATGGCACTAACTTTGTCGGAGGGGAGAGGGAGCTCCAAAAGGCCTTCGACCAGTTGACCCCTGCCCTCCAGGAGGCACTTGATCGATCCAAAGTCCGATTCTTGAGGAATCCCCCATATGCTCCCCACTTCGGGGGAGTTTGGGAAAGAGAGCTATTAAGTCTGCATTACGTGTGACCCTGGGAAATCAAACTGTCACAGAGGAAGTGCTCAGAACTATCCTGATAGAAGTGGAAGAGATCCTTAACTCCAGGCCCCTCGGATACCTATCATCCGGACGCTTCCGATCCTGACCCAGTTACTCCAAATCTTTCCTCATGGGGGCTGGAGGCCGCCCCACCTCAAGTCGTATATGCCCGTCCGGAACTCTTAGGAACGAGGAGATAGCGCCACAGTCAAGTCCTGGCCGACCAATTCTGGGCAAGCTTTGTCAAACACTACCTACCGACACTTCAATCACGACCAAAATGGACAATCGACAACCCAAATCTCACCCTGGATACTGTTGTTATGGTTGTGGATCCCAATCTGCCCCGTGCGTCATGGCCGATAGGGAAGATCCAAAACTCCTCCCAAGCTCGGATGGCAGAGTCAGAGTCGCAGAAGTGCGGATAAAAGAAAAAACCTATGTGCGTCCTGTCAGTCGGCTGGTTGTTCTCACCAAGATCAAAGATGATGACCCGGAACCCCTTCCCCTGACCTAAGGATTTTCCTTCAAGTCAAATATGTACCTGACATATTTGAGGGGCGGCTGTGGAAAATCCCTGACATCCTCCCTGCACCTTCATACTTCCCCTCTACCTGCATCCATCACGGCCAAAGAGGGCGGAGCTTAAGTGATATAGGAAGCCAGCTCTACACTGTCACACCCCTATTTTCCCCTGAGAACAAAGGAGCTGGCTGGCCGCATGTCAGGAGTCACAGTTGTGTGTACTGAGTCCTTGAAATGTGAGTTTATGTTATATTTCCGTATTTAGAATCTGATTATGTGCGGCCGGTTTATGTTTTGAGAGTTATTCCTTATTTCAAGAATGTTTGTTTTGAATAGAGAACCTGTGTTGAATTGTTACAATATTTACCCTTTATTTTATTTCTTTCATCAGAAAAAACCAGTACAAACAATACCCCATACAATAAACTATTGGATCATCACATCATCTGCCTCCATCTGACTGTTCTAATAGACAGACCCATTGAGTTGATCACCCCCTGGAACCAGACTGTTTAGCTAGCCTTCCATCTGCAAACTAAATATTTTACACACACACAAACGCAAAACAAACATAAAACAGATCATAATCACAAAACAACATCTTCAACAGCAACAACAACAACACTAACAAAGTTCATCCTATTTGGAAACAAAGTTTTTAGACTTTTAGGTTTTCTTTAGTTTAGTTTCTTTAGTTACTTTGCTCATTTTGTTTTCTGTTTTTTTAGTTTTTTTTTCTTTTTCTTTCCTTTGTTCTTGTTCTCTGGTAATTAGTTTTTTCCCCTCAATGTACAGGTTTGGTTCTTCAAGAAAACAAATTCCCCAAAGGTAAATTTCCAAAACTTTACTTTATGCAGTCTCCAGAAGAGAAGGCCCAATGATTATTTTCTTTTTTTTTTATTGTTGCAGTACATTGTGTTCTGAAACTTATTTTTCTTAATCAACATTGTAACAGCAGTATTTGAGGCATTTTTTTAAGTGTCTGCACAACGGATTTTTTTTTTTTTACAGTGTTTTTGTATAACATGACATGCTCACCATGACATGCTTAGTATTTGAGAAAAAGTAATGCCACATGCAGTCTGTGATGTATTCTTCTTTTCTCCAGACTTGACATTTGTGAACAAGGATCCAGAGGATTCTTTTGAACCCAGCACAAAGTCATTTCAGTGTCCTGCATGCAGTGCATGCTTCTCCACCGCAGCAATATTGAGGAAGCATGAATCTGTAAAACACATGAAGGTGACAGAGCCAATATTCCTTGTGGATGAGGAGAGGGGAATATGTGTCAGTGCCCAGGACAAATCTGGACCACGCACAATTATACACATGTGCAAGTCCTTCAATCGACAGGTTCTTGATTGTGAAGTTGAGAGCTGTCGGGAATTCATGGCTATAGCCACTGGCAGAGAATGTATACATCTTGAAAGAGTAAAGCATTTCAAGCCACAACAGCCACCTCCTCCGCTACAAACCGGGTCAAAGGTCTCGGAGGCAACAACAGGTTCAGCACCTTGGTACAGACAAGTGTAAACTAACTCAAGGGGGTGCTAGCCAGCCAGTGTTGTCTTTGTGCTGCTCACTGTCTAAACTGAAGTGACTTTATGGCGTCAGTTGGTTCAGTGAATTAAAATTCAAATCATGATCAATTTTACATTGCAATTACAATATTAATATTAATATTACAAACTGCAGTCATTCCGTGACTCCAGTTTTGTTTGTTGTTTTTTATCACAGAAAAATGCTAATATCATCAGTGACACACTGAAACCTGGTTGTGTCTCTGGAGCCACTGAAGCGCTCGGCCACCAGAGTGAGGACGATGGCGTCCTCTGGTGGCCACTGGGGAAAACTGCAGCTCGGCCTTTCATTCTGAGACGTGACTGGGAATTTGACTGGGAGGAGCCTAAGTGTGGGACAGCAGCAGGAAGAGAAAGTCAAGGTGTTTTCAGTCCGACTCCATTTTGAAGCAACAACAATGAGAGGAGCAGCAGGTGAGTCTTGAATAAGACTGAATTAGAAATCTTCATTGAAATAACACATTTTCAATCTGTCAGAAAAAACATTAGAGACCAGGCATGGACAATCAGCAGCAGGTAGAGAAGGTGAAGGAGTTTTCTGTCCGAGGCCATGTTGAGGAAGCAGCAGCAGCAGCAGCAGGGGGAGCGAGAAGAGCAGCAGCAGCAGCAGCAGCAGCAGCAGTGGGAGGAGCAGCAGGTGAGTCCTGACTGACTGAACAACACATTAAATGTGACGTCAGTCAACACAATCTGACTTGTGTCTGTTTGATTTCTTCCTGTTCTCTCCATCCCAAGTGGAAGTCAGAGTGTTCTGAGCTCACTGTCTCGCTTCCTGTTTGACCTCCAGGAGATCAGAAGATGGGCGTTGGAGTGGAGGAAGAGGAGGACGGAGCAGCAGAGTCTCCAGGGTTCAGCTGTGAGTCTCTGAAGAGTCACTGGTCCAAAAAACAACCTCCAGAATTCAGTAAAGAACCTGGACCTGCTGAGACACAGTAAGAAAACTGTGTGTGTGTGTGTGTGTGTGTGTGTATGTTGGAAATGGATCTAGTGAGGTCAGTGTTCACACTGCAGCTCCTTCACATTCACATTGAGATGAATTCATCCAAAGTGACTCAGTGTCACCACCTGCAGGAAAATAGAGGAAGTCTTGAATTGTGAAGCTGTGTGAATTTGAAATGAGACCAAAGAACAAGAAGTGATCAGTGAAGGGCCGACGAGGAGGACAACTTCCTCTCAGTGTTTGTGGAGAACCAAACAAGGATTGAACTTTTCAATGTGAACTTCAATATTTCTGTTTTCAACACAGACGGAGAGCAGAGTCTCCAGTGTCCAGCTGTCCGTCCATGAAGAGTGACTGGTCCAAAGGTCTACCTCTGGACTTCAGTGAAGACCCAGGAGCTCCCAGTCACACCCAGACTGATCACAGTAAGACTGTCCACCTGCACCTCCTTCACTTCTCCCTCCTGAGATCATGTCAGGACCTCCAGTGAGAAGATTCACTGAGGGACATTTAGAGCAAACAGTCACACAGCAAATGTAGCAGCAGCAGCATCAGCAGCAGCAGCAGCAGCAGCAGCAGCTTCATCAAAGCAGCTGAAAAAGTTGTAGAGAGAAAATTATGCTCACACTGTCACACTAATGTTTTCTTCTCCAACCTTTTCTCTGCTCCAGAGGTTGATGATGGTCTGCAGGAGCTTCTACAGCAGCAGAAGATCAGTCTGGAGAGGAGATGTGAACGTGTGACTGAAGGTGAAGAAGCAGGAAGTCAAACCCTCCTCAACAGCATCTACACTGAGGTCTACATCACTGAGGGACTGAGTGAGGAGGTCAACAGAGAGCATGAGGTCAGGCAGCTGGAGACCAGGAAGACAAAGGAGAGCCTCCACGACTGTCCAATCAGGTGCAGCCAGATCTTTGAAGCCTCACCTGAGCAGCAGGGACTCAGAGTCAGAGTGGTGCTGACCAACGGCGTCGCTGGGGTTGGAAAAACCTTCTCAGTGCAGAAGTTCACTCTGGACTGGGCCCAGGGCCTGGAGAACCAGGACCTTAATCTGGTGCTTCCTCTCTCATTCAGGGAGCTCAACTTGGTCAAAGAGCAGCACTACAGTCTTCTGGAGCTGCTCCATGTTTTCCATCCAACGTTAGAGAAGCTCACAGCACAGCAGCTGCATGTCTGCAAACTTCTCTTCATCTTGGACGGCCTGGATGAAAGCAGACTGGCTCTGGACTTTGAGAAGAACCAGGTGGTGACTGACGTCACTCAGAAGAAGTCAGTCAGTGTCCTGCTAACAAACCTGATCAGAGGAGATCTCCTTCCCTCGGCTCTGCTGTGGATAACTTCCAGACCTGCAGCAGCCAATCAGATCCCTCCGTCATGTGTGGACAGGCTGACAGAAGTACGAGGCTTCACCGATGACCAGAAGGAGGAGTATTTCAGGAGGAGGTTCAGAGATAGAGGAGATGTGTCCAGCAGGATCATCTCCCACATCAAGGCCTCCAGGAGCCTCCACATCATGTGTCAGATCCCGGTCTTCTGCTGGATCACTGCCACAGTTCTGGAGAGCATGTTGAGCTCAGAGCAGAGAGGAGAGCTGCCCAAGACCCTGACTGACATGTACTCACACTTCCTGCTGGTCCAGACCAAGAGGAAGCAGCACAAGTATGGAGGAGGTCCACAGGAGCTGACGGAGGCTGACAGGGAGCTTCTTCTGAAGCTGGGCCAGCTGGCATTTGAACATCTGGAGAGTGGAAACATCATGTTCTACAGTGAAGACCTGGAGAAGTGTGGTCTCAGTGTGACTGACACCTCTGTGTACTCAGGAGTTTGTACAGAGATCTTCAGAAGAGAGAGTGTGATCTTCAACAAAACCGTCTACTGCTTCATTCATCTGAGTGTTCAGGAGTTTCTGGCTGCAGTCTACAGCTTCCACTGTCAAACACACAGAAAGAGAAGAAAATATGTTCTTCCTGGAGAATCCCTGGCAGAGTTCCTGAGGAGAATGATGGAGGGATCCCTGCAAAGTCCCAACGGTCACCTGGACTTGTTTGTTTGCTTTCTCCATGGACTCAGTCTGGAATCCAACCAGAGACTCTTAGGAGGCCTGCTGGGTCTCACTGACAACCATCCAGGAACCTTACAGAAGGTCATCAACAACCTGAAGGAGATGAACACTAGTAGAATCTCTCCTGACAGAAGCATCAACATCTTCCACTGTCTGCTGGAGGTGAAGGATCAGTCAGTGCATCAGGAGGTCCAAGAGTTCCTGCAGTCAGAGAACAGATCAGAGAAGGAACTCTCAGTGTTCCAGTGTTCAGCTCTGGCCTACATGCTACAGATGTCAGAGGAGGTTCTGGAGGAGTTGGACCTCAGCAAGTACAAGACAACCATGGAGGGAAGATTGAGACTGATTCCAGCTGTGAGGAACTGCAGGAAGGCTGTGATACATTTAGGGTATGTAAACAGTGTGTGTGTGTGTGTGTGTGTGTGTGTGTGTGTGTGTGTGTGTGTGTGTGCGTGTGTGTCTGTGTGTGTGTGCGCGCGCTCTTGGTCTTAGCCACCCTGCTATATCAGCAGCTCCTCCAGTCACAGGGTGGATCAACATCAGCAGGTCCACTTGTGGCTGCAGGTCTCCAAGAAAACAATGAGTGGTGACTTTTAGCAGTAGGCTGTCAACACAGGGCTAACTCAGCTGTCTTGTGGTGGATGGTGAGTGGAGAGAAGCTGCTCCACTGGAGTCCAGGATGGAGATTGCAGTGATGAAGAGATGAAGTGGCAGAATGAGGAGGATGATGGTGAAGCAGCTGATCAGATGTTAATGAGTCTTGAATGACTTTCACAGTCAGCAGAGTCTCACATGTCGACCACAACTTCTCACTCTGCTCTCCTTCACTGCAGAGATTATAACCTCTCAGAGCTTCCGTGTGCAGTGGTGTCTTCAGCTCTGAAGTCCAGCCCCTCCCACCTCAGACACCTGGACCTGAGTCTCAACATCTTGAAGTATCCTGGAGTGAAGCTGCTCTGTGCTGGACTGCAGAGTCCAAACTGCTGACTGGAAGTTCTCAGGTCAGTTCCTGCTTTCTACTGGTGGACAGTGTGTGTCAGCAGATGACAACTGGTGTGTAACGCTGCTCAGTGTGAAGACTTTGAAGCAGATATTAAAGACTCATCTAGACAAAGTGGATGTTGTTGATGTTTTCATGTCAACAATCTGCAGCCAGAAAAGACTTTGGATGGTGAAGAAAGTGTGGAAAATGTCTCCAGTCACTTTGGAGCTCAATGGAAGTTGTTGATTGGTGATGAAGGTCACATGACTGAGCAGAAGATCCTGTGAAGAAATATTCGAGGCAGATTAATAGTGCAGCAGTATTTCTTCATCTTGTCCTTTGAATGTGTTTGACTTGTAACGAGACTCTGATGACTGAAAACAGCCACAAGCACACAAAGGACTCACTGATTATTTTCCATCTTCACTGCTGATTGGCTGCACACTCACTGACACACTGCTGTTGTTATTGTGTTGACAATGTCATGATGATCCACACTGGCACAATGACTCATTTTCAGGAATGACTCAGTGATGCACATCTGGATCAAGAGGGAGAAATTACTCTTCATGTGACATTTACACCATGTAAGAAATCAAATATTTATTCTTTATTCAGGTTGGAGAGGTGCAGCTTGTCAAAGATCAGCTGTGATTGGCTGTTCTCAGCTCTGAAGTCCAACCCCTCCCACCTCAGAGAGCTGAACCTGACTTGGAACCAGCTGCAGGATTCATCAGTGAAGGTGCTGAGTGGTTTTCTGCAGAGTCCAGACTGTAAACTGGAGATTCTGAGGTCAGTACTGGTTTGGAACCAGTGGATGATGGTTTCAGCTCCAAACACTCTTCATCACACATGTTGAATAAACATTGGACTGAAGATATACTGTTATCAAAATGACATACAAATGTCTGAAAATGTCATGCTGTTCATGTTTGAACTGAAGTAAAGTTTGAAAAAGATCTTCAGTGGTCATGTGACCTAAAATAATTTAGACAACATTAATTTTGGACTGAGGATTAACTTTAAATGTGACATTTTCTTTCTTTCTTCCTTTCTTTTTTTTTTTGCAGATTCTGAGGTCGACATTTCAGTTTGATTTTCAGAGTGATGACACCCTGGAAAAACTCTCCATCATTATAAACTCTCCATCATTTCTTCTTTATTCAGGTTGGCGAACTGCAGTTTGTCAGAGATCAGCTGTGATTGGCTGCTCTCAGCTCTGAAGTCCAACCCCTCCCACCTCAGAGAGCTGAACCTGACTCGCAACCAGATACTGGATTCATCAGTGAAGGTGCTGAGTGGCTTTCTGCAGAGTCCAGACTGTCAACTGGATGTTCTGAGGTCAGTTCACCCTCTTCACTCTACAACTTCTATCACTCTTGTTGTTGTTGTCATGATTTTCACTGCACTAGTTTTGGAAATTCAATTTGCAGTGACTGGTTTGTGTTTGAAATGTCTGAAAGTGGGTTTAATGGTACAGTGTGTAAAATTGTGTCACCTTGTGGTCAGATGTTAGATTGCACCACTCATTCGCTCGCCCTCTCTCTCCCATTGTTTTTCTTTTTTTTCAGATTCTGAAGTTGACATTTCAGTTTGATTTTCAGAGTGATGACACCCTGGAAAAACTCTCCATCATTATAAACTCTCCATCATTTCTTCTTTATTCAGGTTGTGGAGGTGCAGTTTGTCAGAGCTCAGCTGTGATTGGCTGCTCTCAGCTCTGAAGTCCAACCCCTCCCACCTCATACACCTGGACCTGGGTAAGAACCAGCTGAAGGATTCATCAGTGATGGTGCTGAGTGATTTTCTGCAGAGTCCAGACTGTAAACTGGAGACTCTGAGGTCAGTACTGGTTAGGTTGATATAAAATATATAACTTTTTTTCCTACTTTTCTAATTTATTGAAAAGAGAGAGAGATGTTTTAGCTGAGCTATCCAAAGGGAGAGTTATGGATACCAAGCTTTCTTCACCAACCGCGTGGGAGAGATCCAGAAGGCCGGACTAGTACAAGATTGGTGGTGGATCTCTGGAGAGCTAAATGTCGCAGACATCTTGACAGGAGGAGGTACTCCTGCTGAATTGAATGAGACTTCCATGTGGCAGGATGGACCAGCATTTCTCAGGGAACCAATCGAAAAATGTCCGTCAAAGTCAGCAAGAGAGGTAGTAGCCCACGACCGGGAAAGTGTTGTCAAGCTTCAGAGAAAAGCCTTTACATCAGTAGTAACAAGGGCCCAAACTAAAGCAAAACAAGGAAAATTTGAAATCTGCCTTCCACCATCGCCAATGAAACCAAACCCAGAAATCCAAGGGAAATTAAGACCACCTGCTGTGACAAAGACACCTGGTAATTGGAGGAACAAAGACCTCATAAAGGTGGAAAAGGTTAGTAGTTTGTCTAGGTTGGTTAATGTCGTGGCCTGGGTTCGACAAACTGCCAAGAACTGGTTAGAGGTGAAAGAAGAAGGCAGAGGACGAGTAATTAAAGGTGAGAGAGATACACTGAAACCAAAGGAACGGGAAGACGCCCTGAGAGATCTCTTTCATGCTGCCCAGGAAGGAATTGTCTTCCCACAAACAGCTTCAAAAAGGCTGGTTGTGTTTGAAGATGCTGGACTCTTAGTCTGCGTAGGCAGAATCCAAGCATTTGACGAAGATAGAACAGCAGTGCCTGTCATACCTTATGAAGCATGGTTGTCCACACTGATAGCACGTGAGGCCCACAAAGCTAATCACAAAGGAATAGCGGGGACCCTTCTCAGAATGAGGAAAAGAGCTTGGATCATAAAGGGGAGAAGATTAGCAGAGAAAGTGGTGAATAACTGTGTTGTCTGCAGAAAAGCTACAGAAAAGCAATGCAAACAGATTATGAGCGATCTGCCACTCAAAAGAACCAACCCTGCTAACCTATTTGAGTTCACTACAATGGATTTGTTTGGACCTTACAAAGTAAAGGATGAGGTCAGAAGAAGAGTCACATTCAAAGTATGGGGCATCGTGTTCTGTTGCATGTCCTCAAGAGCTGTACACACAGACATCGCCAGAGATCAATCTTCTGAGGGATTCCTACTTGCCTATCAAAGGTTTACATCCTTTAGGGGACACCCAAAGAAACTGTGGTCAGACTCAGGAACAAACTTTGTACGAGCAAAGCCTGCTCTCGAGGAGCTTCAACTGTCACTAAACGAACTTAACAAAACACAAATTGAGGAAGAAGCCTCCAGAAATGAAACAGAGTGGTCATGGAGGATTCATCCAGCAGATTCTCCTCACAGAAATGGAGCAGCTGAGGTAACTGTTCGCCTGTTGAAGCGAGCCTTGAGTAACATCACTGGCGATGGAACCTTCACATGGATTGAGTTCCAGACAGTCCTCTTCATGGCTGCGAACCTGGTGAACGAGAGGCCCATAGATGCAAGAATCTAGAGCCGAGAGGACAGTGTGAGTTGTATCATCCCTAATTCACTCCTATTAGGACGAGCCAGCATGAGGCTGCAGAGCATCCAAAGGGAGGTAGACAAGTTCTGGAGGAGATGGTGCCAGAGTCGAGTTTAGGCAGGCACTAGTATTACTACAGGCATAGTTTTGGACTGAAGCTTTTTTTCAAAAGAGAAGTCGACATTTCAGTTTGATTTTCAGAGTGATGACACCCTGGAAAACTCTCCATCATTATAAACTCTCCATCATTTCTTCTTTTTTCAGGTTGTGGAACTGCAGTTTGTCAGAGCTCAGATGTGATTGGCTGCTCTCAGCTCTGAAGTCCAACCCCTCCCACCTCAGAGAGCTGGACCTGAGTAAGAACCAGCTGAAGGATTCATCAGTGAAGGTGCTGAGTGGTTTTCTGCAGGGTCCAGACTGTAAACTGGAGACTCTGAGGTCAGTACTGGTTTGGAACCAGTGGATGATGGTTTCAGCACCAAACACACTTCATCACACATTCTGAATAAACACTGGACTGAAGGTTTATTTATGTCAAAATGACATCCAGAAATATGAAAACTTCCTTCTGTTCATGTTTGAAATTTAAAAAAAGGTCATCAGTGGTCATGTGACCAAACATCATGTAAATACATTAGTTTTGGACTGAAGATTTATTTTAAAGGAGAACTCGACATTTCAGTTTGATTTTCAGAGTGATGACACCCTGGAAAACTCTCCATCATTATAAACTCTCCATCATTTATTCTTTATTCAGGTTGTTGAGCTGCAGTTTGTCAGAGCACAGTTGTGATTGGCTGCTCTCAGCTCTGAAGTCCAACCCCTCCCACCTCAGAGAGCTGAACCTGACTCGCAACCAGCTACTGGATTCATCAGTGAAGGTGCTGAGTGGTTTTCTGCAGAGTCCAGACTGTCAAGTGGATGTTCTGAGGTCAGTTCACCCTCTTCACTCTACAACTTCTATCACTCTTGTTGTTGTTGTCATGATTTTCACTGCACTAGTTTTGGAAATTCAATTTGCAGTGACTGGTTTGTGTTTGAAATGTCTGAAAGTGGGTTTAATGGTACAGTGTGTAAAATTGTGTCACCTTGTGGTCAGATGTTAGATTGCACCACTCATTCGCTCGCCCTCTCTCTCCCATTGTTTTTCTTTTTTTTCAGATTCTGAAGTCGACATTTCACTTTGATTTTCAGAGTGATGACACCCTGGAAAAACTCTCCATCATTATAAACTCTCCATCATTTATTCTCTATTCAGGTTGAATGACTGCAGTTTGTCAGAGCTCAGCTGTGATTGGCTGCTCTCATCTCTGCAGTCCAACCCCTCCCACCTCAGACAACTGGACCTGAGTGGGAACGAGCTGAAGGCTTCATCAGTGAAGCCACTGATGGATCTTGTCCACAGCAGAGACTATCAACTGCAGAGTGTGAGGTCAGTACTGGTTTGGAACCAGTGGATGATGGTTCCAGCACCAAAGCCAGTTGATCCCACAGCAGAGGTCCAGTGTTCCCAGTCACAGTGTGAGAGGAGGATGGTGACGTCCAGCTGCTCCTCATTCATCCAACATCTGCTGCCAAACTGCTTCTTCTCTCAGTTCACCACTCAATTATTGATCAGTTCATCTTCATCAGGCCTCAGTATCAGTCCAACACTCCATGGTCACATGACCTTCATATGTTCCACACTTGACATGTGACTGAGAGTCTGCTTCTTCTCACCAGTTACTCCATCATCTCCATCAACAGTCAAGGTCTCTGTGATGATGCGTTCAAGGACCGTGAGTCCTGACTCCTGCTGTCTCTTCTTCTCTCTACAGGTGTGAGAATTATTGAGGGAGGATGAGGAGGAGCGTGAAGAGGAGAGCTCCATCTGGTTGTGGCTGAAAGAACTACAACAAGTGGAGCTAAATGGCAAACTTTCGACCTTTGACCCCAGTGGAGCCCAGTGGCTGGCGGACTGCTTCTCCCTACAAGCTGCTGTGGTTACTGGGAGAGACGTCCCAGAAGCCACTGGTGGAGCTGAATCCTCAGTGGAAGAAGCAGGACTTGGAGCAGCTGGTCAGTGAAGGCAGCAGCAACACAACCACTGGTTCTGCTCTCATCATCCACGGCTGGAACATCTCAGCATGAAGGTTTCACACATCAACAACACACTGATCTGCTCTCACTTCAGAGTTCTCCATCCAACTCAACCTGGTTTCTCATGTGAAGCACAAAGATGAATTTGTCAAAGTCTGACAGCGTGGTGAAGGTTGTGTAGTTGATAGTTGTGTAGTTGACCTTTATTTTGGAGTGAAAATATTGTTTTTTTAGACTTTATTTCTGGTTTATGATCATAAATCAATCAATCAGATAAAATATGTTGTTTTGTGATTGGAACTCCAATGGTGATTGAATTATAAATGAGACAAAAGAAGTTTCCCTCAAAATAATTCATGGTTTTGATCCTTGCCAGATGTTTCTGTGGAGATTTCAGAAGGACGTAAATGAATCAGAAGGAAACCAGATCATTTCTCCCTCTCTGGTGTTTTCTAGCAAGACATTGTTTCATTTGTCAAAACACCCATTCAAATTTTTCTCCCACTTTTATAAAATTGTCTGTTTGCTTCTCATATCCTGCTAGCCAATCAGAGAGCGTTACGTCATCAACCTAATTCTCTTCCTAGCAAAATGTTTTCACTCATTCTTTCTTTGTTTTTAAAACTGAGCTCAAACATTATATTTCAATGAGTCAATATTCTGAAAATAAAAAGCATCACAACCACTAACCTGTGTGACCTTGACCTCAACTGACCTTTCATCCCTGCCTGTACATTTTCTTCTGTTCATGTTTTTGTTGTGTTAAAATTGGATCCTATTCTTTATGCTTATTGTGGATTACAGAAAATAAATGTGAAACAAAAAGAAATACATGAGAGGGAGGACATGAAGATATTGGGACATTAGGGCTGTGTCTCAATTCAGGGTCTGCATCCTTGGAAGGCTGCATTAGAAGGCCAGTTGCGTCACAGCACTGCGCGAGGCCCGAGGACGCTCCAAATGCACTCTTGGAATGCATCCTACTGTTAGCCGATTCCACCGCTACTATCCTTCACGTCTTCTGTATCCCAGGATGCTTTGCGTGCTGCTGCAAAGCATCCTGGGATCCTGGGAAGTCAGCTGAAATTAGCGCCATCTACTGGCAAACACACGATGTATAAATTTAAGTTGAAATTTCACATAAAGTATTCAGTTTTTAACGTAGTGTTTTTACTTATTTGAACATCCAATGCCATGGTTAGAATGCCGAACCAATGGTTAGCGTGATGCTTTGAAAACATCACTTCTGGGGTTGGCCAGCTGGAGAGAACGGCGGTGACGCAAGCAGGAAATACACTGAAGGCTAGACCGTCCCGTGTGGTTACCGGGGAGGCGGGTTTGGGTTGGTCCTTCTGGTCCGGGTCCTTGGGAGGACGCTTCCTTCAGACGGAGGACGCTTCCTTCCAAGGGTGCAGACCCTGATTTGAGAGACAGTCCAGCATCTATCTGCAGTCAGGTAGCACCTGACAGAGACGACCTCTCTGCTGCGCCCTAGTGTCCAACTGGAGCTCCTGCAGCTACCAGCAGCAGCTCTTGAGCCTGTAGATGTTTTTACTGGGAGCACAGTGGCGCCCCCTAATGTGAAGGACACAAGCAGAAGATCTAGGGGGCGCCACTGTAAGTAGACTTGCATGGATGCTCCTCCACATGCTTTAGTTGACAGAAGTCAGGCCCACTTATTTTCAGTTGACACTCTTCAACATTGACATTCACTCATTAACATCTGCAGCCAACAGCAGACACACTGACACTGACTGGTGTTACACACCCCATTGTGCTATGTTGTTATTTCAGTAAATCATTGTTATTGGTTCATCCAATCAGATCTTCTCCTGGCTTTTTGAGTCCAGTCGTGACACATGGGGGCTCGTCCATTAGCGCAGCATGTGCAAGTTTCAATGTGGAACAGTCAAGTTGTGAGTGGGCTGGCTGGATTGAACAAATTCTTAAAATCCTCTTCTGAAGGATTATTGGACGGGTATACAAAAGAGCCGTTATTGAAAATGGCAATTTTATGACATTGAGATTTGTGATAAACGATACTGTGAAAAGTGCTTTCAAAGCTAATTTGATTGACAGGAAGGTGTTGGAAGAAGTGCGGGAAAAGTTTCTGGTCCATGTTCTACTGTTGATGCGGCTGGTATAAATCCATTGACGTGTGTGACTATGAATTCAATGTTTGAGCAACAAAATTCATGATCCAGAGAAAGACACCAAACAAAGTGCTGGCAGGGACTCAGGGTGCGAGATAAAGGGGGTCCAGGAGGGCCAGACCACCAGGACCCCCTTGGACCACCCTGGACCCATCACACCTCCTGAATGCCTCACTGCAACATTTCAGGGGGTCAGGGTTTGGGTTACATACACGGACTGTCATTAATGGTCACTACGACTTCTTTAAAATCACCATATTTTTTTTATTCTTCTATTTTCACTTTTTGTATTGCTTTTTGACTGCTGCAACAGTCCACTTTCCCAATTTGGGATCAATAAAGTTCAATCTAATCGAATCTAATATAATATTCAACTGTAAGTCATAAAATATGCATATTAGGACTTAGGACACACATGACGTACAGAGAGAGACAGTAGCAGTGTACCAGCTGCAGTCAGTCAGTCAGTCAGTCAGTACAGACAGTAAAGTCATTGCCTGATTTTTGATTCTAGTTGTTGTTGTTGAAGTGGAGCTGTTTGAACTCTGCTGATGTAACAGAGTTGGAAATAAAAAAAGGATAAAATTTATTAATTTCTAAGTTCGAAGCATATGTGGGGACTTTATTTATTATTCCTTTATTCTGTTGTATATTGTGAATTTTATCTTAATGTCTTTTTTTTATTTTATTTAAGTTTGTCTCTCACCTCCTTCCGTACCTTCCGGGTTTATGTAGCGTAGCGGATCAGTCCCTCAGTTCCGCGTTGTATAAATGAGGGGGAACAAGAAAGCCAGAAGACTGTTAAACGTCCTTAACTGTCTTCTGCAGTCTTCTACAGCAAATAAAAGAGGAAAAACACAGCCCTCGAGTCACCTCTGAGACCAACCATCCTGAACACCCGTTACACTGTTGCCGTGACGCTTTGGATCTCCAGACCAGCTTGATGCTCGTCGCCGTGGATGCTGTGCTGCTGTCCTGTTCAACGTTCAGCAGAGTCTTTGTATGGTCAGATTTATGATAGAGGTGTAAATCTGGGTACAGTTAAAGGTTTATTGTTTCAAAAAAAAAAAAAAAATACACACAACGCAAGTACTTTTGACGATTGGTGAAAATAGTTATTATGGATGGGTTTAACACCTTTTTACTGTGAAGAGGTAGGGGTGTTCGGTGTGATGATGACTCTGTTAATAAGGGTGTGGGCCATTCTCAGTTCATGGCTGAACATTGTACTGATGCAGGGTTGGGTCTGAGCCATACCCCCCTTCATCAATGTGGACAATGATTTGGTCACGCTGGTCCAGAATTTCCCCTAATTGTTTAGCAGAAACAGGCCAGAAAGCCAAATGTTCTTCTTCTTCTTGAACACCGCTGTGTATGGGAAGCCCCCCCACCCCCTTTCCTCCTGCTTCTTCTAAGAACAGGAAAAGAGCAAAATACCACCTTAAGGATGACATTCTCTGCTGTCTGATCTCTATTGTTTGTTAGTTGTTTGACAAGATCTACTTTGACCATCGGAAAGAGTAAGCAAGCATCTCTTTGGAGCATTATTGAACCTCCTAAATCAATAAGTGGCATCCTACAGAAAAACAAACGTCAGCAAAATCACAAAGTACTATACAGTATGCAGTTTTTAAGCTTTTAAATAGACAGTACCATTTGAAGATAATACTAAAGAACTAAAGACATATATACTATCTTTTGGTTCAATGTTGAATGGATACTGTCAATGACAAACGTAGCATACTTTTGCTTGAAAAGGGCCTGAGCCTCTTTCAAAAGCTGGCTTTTCTCCCCTGCAGCTGATTTAGGCCTTTCCCCTAAAAGAAAGAATACATTACACCCTGTCGCACACTGTTTCCTTCATTCAGTACGCTACTTGTTAAGGATAGCATTAGCTTCAGATATGTAGCGTGTCAAGTCAATCCTACTTTTGTCCATAAAAGCCTCTACACTTTTGGAGCACATCATTTCCAGGGTGTCTGTAGATGGGTCACTAATCAAGACCCCCACATGCATCCCCTCTTTCTCTAGCAGTGCCACCTATTCACACACATTTGGAAACAAAGAAGAATCAAAGAGGTAGGTGTTAGTGATTGGTAGTAAATTGTTTGTCGTTTCATTGACAGTTTGCTGCTGCTTTTGTTATGAATAAAGAACTAAAGAAATGTAGCATTTCATTATTCTGGCAAAACATTGTTCTTATCAAAGCTGATGCACTAACAACGTTGTTTGGCTGCTCTGAAGCTTCTCATGTTGTGTCGTATTCTGTTCAGACTCTCATGCCTGCTACACTTGTAGCAAATCCAATGAGTTTTTAACAGAGTGGAAGACTTCTATTGCTCGTTGTTTGACAAGATGGCTTAATGACTTTGATACATCTGCTAATGATAAAGTACAGCTGAAGAGGCTGACTCTGCTGTGTGACTGCTATGCTTAGTACATGCATTATGCATTAGGGTTCCTGCACACCGCAACACGGATGGGACTTTTAGCTGCGTTTTTACACCGTTTCTCCTGAAGAACACGTTGAGTCTGCAAGAACTTTTAGAGTCTATTCACGCTTATTATGCATTGTAGTCTGGGCTTTGTTGATGCGTCTATCTATTAAAATTTATAAAAGAGAAATAAAAATAAATAATAGAAAGAACAAAGAAGAAAATAATAATTAAAAAAAGCAAAGTCGCCACACAATGCAGCAGTACCTTGAAAACACAGCAGTAAATTGGCCAGACAAAAATGAATTCAGTTTAAAGTGTAAATAAATAGTCACTAACACAACATTATCATAACACATCACTTGAAAAATGTTAACATTTTCAGCCATAGACGTATTTGCAATTGTGTGTGTCCCATAGTCCGTATTAACTTTATGGAACTGAAGAGAAGAACACTGACGTTTCTACAAAAGTGAAAATATGCCATTAAGGACCCACAGAGAGCAATAGTAGATTACTGAGTCTATGTCCATTTTGTAATAAATACTGCTCTTGGACTGAAAAGTGTTAGCATTTATGCTTTGAGTGCAAGAGTGTGAAGACAAATTTAAAATGAGGGCAAAATATGAAAGTGTCTCCATCCTGCTGCCCAGAAGGACATTTCAAAAAGCATTGATACTTTAATCACCTTAATGTGGTGGGGGAGTTTGAGTGCCCGAATGAACCCAGGAGCTATGTTGCCCGGGGCTTTATGCCCCTGGTAGGGTCTCCCAAGGCAAACAGCTCCTGGGTGACGGGACAGACTAAGGGCAGTTCATAAACCTCGATGGACAAGAACAATAAAAGGACCGTGACGTCGCCCAGTATGGCGCAACCGGGGCCCCACCCTGGAGCCAGGCCCGGGGTTGGGGCTCGCATGCGAGCGCCTGGTGGCCGGGCCTTAGCCCACGGGGCCCGGCTGGGCCCAGCCCGAACGAGCGACGTGGGTCCTACCTCCTGTGGGCTCACCACCCGCAGAGGAAGCCATAGGGCTCGGGTGCAGTGTGGTTCGGGCGGCAGTCGAGGCGGAGGGCCTCGACGGCCCGGGCCTCGGAAGCAGCCTCTGGCTGTTGGGACATGGAATGTCACCTCGCTGGGGGGGAAGGAGCTCGAGCTTGTGCGGGAGGTTGAGAGGTACCGGCTAGATATAGTCGGGCTCACCTCCACGCACAGCATGGGCTCTGGAACCCAGCTCCTCGAGAGGGGCTGGACTCTCCATTTTTCTGGCGTTGCCCGCGGTGAGCGGCGGCGGGCTGGTGTGGGCGTGCTTATTGCCCCACAGCTCAGCCGCCACGTGTTGGAGTTCACCCCGGTGAGCGAGAGGGTCGCGTCCCTGCGCCTTCGGGTTGGGGACAGGTCTCTCACTGTCATTTCGGCCTATGGCCCGAATGGCAGTGCAGAGTACCCGGCCTTCTTGGAGTCCTTGGGAGGGGTGCTGGATGGTGCTCCGACTGGGGACTCCGTTGTTTTGCTGGGGGACTTCAACGCACATGTGGGCAGCGACAGTGTGACCTGGAGAGGCGTGATTGGGAGGAACGGCCTCCCTGATCTGAACCCGAATGGTGTTTTGTTGCTGGACTTCTGTGCTAGTCACAGTTTGTCCGTGACAAACACCATGTTCGAGCACAGGGGTGTCCACCGGTGCACTTGGCATCAGGATGCCCTGGGGCGGAGGTCGATGATCGACTTTGTGGTCGTGTCGTCTGACCTCCGTCCCTGTGTCTTGGACACTTGGGTGAAGAGAGGGGCTGAGCTGTCAACTGATCACCACCTGGTGGTGAGTTGGATCCGCTGGCGGGGGAGGAGACCGGAAAGACCCGGCAGGCCCAAACGTATTGTGAGGGTCTGTTGGGAACGTCTGGTCGAGCCCTCTGTCAGTGCGGTCTTCAACTCCCACCTCCGGGAGAGCTTCTCCCAGATCCCAGGGGAGGTCGGAGACATTGAGTCCGAATGGACCATGTTCTCCACCTCTATTGTTAACGCAGCTGCTCGTAGTTGTGGTCGTAAGGTCTCCGGTGCCTGTCGTGGCGGTAACCCCCGAACCCGGTGGTGGACACCGGAAGTAAGGGATGCCGTCAAGCTGAAGAAGGAGTCCTATCGAGCCATGTTGGCTCGTGGGACCCCGGAAGCAGCTGACGGGTACCGGCAGGCAAGCGTGCTGCAGCGCGGGCGGTGGCGGAGGCAAAAACTCGGGCTTGGGAGGAGTTCGGGAGGCCATGGAGGAGGACTTTCGGTCGGCCTCAAGAAGTTCTGGCAAACCGTTCGCGCCTCAGGAGGGGAAGCAGTTCGCCACCGACACTGTTTATGGTGCAGGTGGGGAGCTGTTGACTTCGACTGGGGATGTTGTCTGGCGGTGGAAGGAATACTTCGATGATCTCCTCAATCCCGCCGTCACATCTTCCGCGGAGGAAGCAGAGGCGGGGGACCCGGGGGAGGACTTGTCCATTACCCAAGCCGAAGTCACCGAGGCAGTCAGGAAACTCCTTGGTGGCAAGGCCCCGGGGGTGGATGAGACCCGCCCCGAGTACCTCAAGTCTCTGGATGTGCAGGGACTGTCGTGGCTGACACGTCTCTGTAACATCGCGTGGTGGTCGGGGACAGTGCCTCTGGACTGGCAGACCCGGGTGGTGGTTCCTCTTTTTAAAAAGGGGACCGGAGGTGTGCTCTAATTATAGAGGATCACTCCTCAGCCTCCCGGTAAAGTCTATTCCAGGGTGCTGGAAAGGAGGATACGGCCGATAGTCGAACCTCGGATTCAGGAGGAACAGTGCGGGTTCCGTCCGGGTCGTGGAACACTGGACCAGCTCCATACTCTCCGCCGGGTGCTCGAGGGTTCATGGGAGTTCGCCCAACCAGTCTACATGTGTTTTGTAGATCTGGAGAAGGCGTTCGACCGTGTCCCTCGACGCGTCTTGTGGGGTGTGCTCCAGGAGTATGGGGTCCGGGGCCCTCTGTTAAGGGCTGTGCGGTCCCTGTATGATCGGAGCAGGAGTCTGGTTCGCATTGCCAGCAGTAAGTCAGACCTGTTCCCAGTGCGTGTTGGACTCCAGCAGGGCTGCCCTTTGTCACCGGTTCTGTTCATTATTTTCATGGACAGAATTTCTAGGCGCAGCCAGGGGCCGGAGGGAGTCTGGTTCGGGAACCACATGATTGCGTCTCTGCTTTTTGCGGATGATGTGGTCATGTTGGCTTCATCGAGCCAGGACCTCCAATGTGCACTGGGGCGGTTTGCAGCCGAGTGTGAAGCGGCTGGGATGAGAATCAGCACCTCCTAGTCCGAGGCCATGGTTCTAGACCGGAAAAAGGTGGTCTGTCCTCTCCGGGTCGGTGGGGAGATCCTGCCTCAGGTGGAGGAGTTCAAGTATCTCGGGGTCTTGTTCACGAGTGAGGGGAGGATGGAGCGTGAGATCGACAGGCGGATCGGTGCAGCGTCTGCAGTGATGCGGTCGCTGTACCGGTCCGTCGTGGTGAAGAAGGAGCTAAGCCGAAAGGCGAGGCTCTCGATTTACCGGTCGATCTATGTTCCCACCCTCACCTATGGTCACGAGCTTTGGGTAGTGACCGAAAGAACAAGATCGCGAATACAAGCGGCCGAAATGAGTTTCCTCCGCAGGGTGGCTGGGCGTACCCTGAGGGATAGGGTGAAAAGCTCAGTCACCCGGGAGGAGCTCGGAGTAGAGCCGCTGCTCCTCCGCATCGAGAGGGGCCAGCTGAGGTGGCTCGGGCATCTGTTCCGGATGCCTCCTGGACGCCTCCCTGAGATTGTGTTGTCTCCTTTGCTTATTTTAAACAATGGATTGGCAGCGTTTGCTCAATGCCTACATTTGAATTTCTAAATGCAAAAAAGTGTTTGCAGTTAAACATGGATGACACCAATAAAGTTCCTTGCATTCCTTTTACATTTGGGTCCCAAGTATCCAATTCAAAACATAACAAATCAAACCTTCGTGTGAAGTAAGCAGTGCTAACTTATATTTGAGCAGTGCTGACTGCTCCTGTACGTGACTATGAGCGTCCACCAGAGGCGATTGCTCATCCCCGCAGCGTCACAGTGCTGAGAGCGTGGAGACGCTGAGCGTCAACTATACTGAATTCAATGGGGAAGCATGGAGTGGGTTGTTCCACTGCAGCCAAACTCAACGGTCATTGGATAAATGCTGGGCTTTGTCCCGCCCATCGGACGCTCAGCGTCTCTGGGGGTCAATGGAGCAGTGGGCTGGCCTCGGCTGGCCCGGACGCTCGGCTTCCGCGTGATGATTGGATGATCTGTTTGAGGCGGAGCCCCTTTTTGATTGACAGTGAAATCAGCGATCTTGAAGTATAAACATTCGCCGAAAAAGTTCTGAAGTTTTTCATTACGTTGTTTTGAGTTAAGCTGGAGACTCTACTGATCTTCTGAGCGACTTTGACTTTGTTAAAAACATCCAGCGACAATTCTAGCGTCTATTTCTGGTGTTTTTGTGTAGACCGTAGCTGCTTGTGTTTGGAGACTCTGACTTCTGACACAGCGGGAGCTGCTGAGCCTCTCCCCCGTCACAAAGCACTCACAGGCGGTCACACTTCACACGAGCCTCGCACAGTAGCTCCAGCAAGCAAGCTAGCTGCCAGCAAGCTGCACATAATGGCAGATAATATGAGTGTCCTGAAAAGTTGTGGCTTTGATTCAGGGAGACTGAGGTCTGAACTTCAAGCCCTACATTCAAACCAGGACTTGCAGGGCAACAGAGGAAAGCTGTGTGATTTCTTGCTGTTTCTGAAAGACATGGAGTTGGACAGTGCAACACCTCAGCTGTACAAACTGCTGTCTTAGTGGCAACGATTGGAGCTCCATCTGCAGGTGTAGAGAGAAGCTTCTCCTGTTAAAAGCAGCTCAGTCTTGAACACAATGGGACAAGGCATTTTATGCAGCCGAGCTCTGCTGGCCATTGAGAGGACACTCACAGGTCATTGGATAAATGGACACTGGTGAAGTCCCTGGAAAAGACGGCTAGCTGGTACAACAGGGTCACTGATCATTTTTATTGAAAGAAATTGATGGCATAATTTACGTATAAATAAACGAATGTTTTTTATGATGTAGGCAGAAAATGAGCTTCCCCTCCTTGAAAGACCAGCAGCCGCCACTGCCCTCAACAAGTGTCCAGTCTCATCACGTCAGGGAGAAACAGGTGCAGCTCTTCAAAGAGGAAATCACATTTTTCTCACCGTCGTCATGGACTGCCAACAAGTTATGGCAACTGTAGTTCTGTAAAGGTTTTGTTTGTAGCCACAGTGCAACCATCAGTTGTATCATACTGGGGAGTTGATCTTTCTGCCCTGCCAACAAGACATTTCCAGCAAATAGAAAAACGATGTCAAAATAATAATAATGCTGAAAATAAATCAATCAAGATTGAGACAATCTGAGCGAGGCTCAGACTCTCCAGACAGGAGTCCAGCATGGGAAGTGTGAACAGTGTGGAGCAGTTGAATGTGTGGAAGATGTGGGCAGGAGAGGAGAAGAGGCTCCACGTCGCCTTTGATTGAGAAAATCTACTGAAGAGTGGAGCTGAAGGAAGTCTCCAAGCATTGCTTTGACTTTCTACACAACACAGAATGAATAGGAGCACCTTTTGATTGTCTTCAAGGCAACAGACCATAGGTGGCGCTAATTAATGACTCTCAGCAGATCATTGATGAAAGAATCATGTTTTAAACACAGACATCAATGTTTGTGTTGCAGAGTTCAATATAGGACAAAGAGAGCAGAGTCTCCAGGGTCCAGCTGTGTGTCTCTGAAGAGTCACCACTCCAAAGATTATCCTCCACTCTTCAGTAATGAACCTGGACCTCCTGAGACACGGTAAGAACACTTAGAGTGACTCAGTAACTGGAACTGCTGTTTGACTCACTGTTCAAACTGTTGGTGGTCTGGAAAAACTGGAACCTGATGTGAGAGGAACAACCCTCTTTCTTCATCGTGACTGGAAACAGCAGTGTGTGGAGATTTATTAATGACTCTCAGCAGATCATTGATGAAAGAATCATGTTTTAAACACAGACATCAATGTTTGTGTTGCAGAGTTCAATACAAGAGAAAAGAGCAGCGTCTCCAGGGTTCAGCTGTGTGTCACTGAAGAGTCACCACTCCAAAGATTATCCTCCACTCTTCAGTAATGAACCTGGACCTCCTGAGACACAGTAAGTGTCTACACTGTGTGTATGTGTGTGTGTGTGTGTGTGTGTGTGTGGCTGAATCCAGTGACGTCAGTGTTGACACTGCAGCTCCTTCACATTTCAAAGTGTTGAAATCCAGTTCAGTCCAAAGCCAAACAACCATCGCTGGAGAGAAACACAACCCAGTGTTGACTTCAAAACTGACCAGAGCTGATGAAATCATTTCTACTGGGCAGACTGGGAGCAGAGCATCATGGGAATTAGAGCTGATTTAGAGCCAAAGATTAAAATAAAGTTCATGTCAAAGACAAAATGAAGAATTTCAATAAACAAAGATTAAAAAGTGACGAGTTGATCAAAGTGTCTCCATCCACAGGAGGAGGAAGAGGAGGAAGAAGAGTGGTGGGTGTGGAGCAGCACTGCAACCTGCCAGTCACACCCAGACTGATCACAGTAAGACTGTCCACCTGCACCTCCTTCATTTCTTCATCTGAGATCATGTCAGAACCTCCAGTGAGAAGATTCACTGAGGGAGAGCAAACAGTCACACAGCAGCTTCACCACAGCAGCAGAAAAAGTTGTGGAGAGAAAATGATGCTCACACTGTCTCACTGATGTTTTCTTCTCCAACCTTTTCTCTGCTCCAGAGGCTGATGATGGTCTGCAGGAGCTCCTACAGCAGCAGAAGATCAGTCTGTAGAGGAGATGTGAACGTGTGACTGAAGGTGAAGAAGCAGGAAGTCAAACCCTCCTCAACAGCATCTACACTGAGCTCTACATCACTGAGGGACTGAGTGAGGAGGTCAACAGACAGCATGAGGTCAGGCAGCTGGAGACCAAGAAGAGACTCCATGGCCGTCCAATCAGGTGCAGCCAGATCTTTGAAGCCTCACCTGAGCAGCAGGGACTCAGAGTCAGAGTGGTGCTGACCAACGGCGTCGCTGGGGTTGGAAAAACCTTCTCAGTGCAGAAGTTCACTCTGGACTGGGCCCAGGGCCTGGAGAACCAGGACCTTCATCTGGTGCTTCCTCTCTCATTCAGGGAGCTCAACTTGGTCAAAGAGCAGCACTACAGTCTTCTGGAGCTGCTCCATGTTTTCCATCCAACGTTAGAGAAGCTCACAGCAGAGCAGCTGCATGTCTGCAAACTTCTCTTCATCTTGGACGGCCTGGATGAAAGCAGACTGGCTCTGGACTTTGAGGACAACCAGGTGGTGACTGACGTCACTCAGAAGAAGTCAGTCAGCATCCTGCTAACAAACCTGATCAGAGGAGATCTGCTTCCCTCGGCTCTGCTGTGGATAACTTCCAGACCTGCAGCAGCCAATCAGATCCCTCCGTCATGTGTGGACAGGCTGACAGAAGTACGAGGCTTCACCGATGACCAGAAGGCGGAGTATTTCAGGAGGAGGTTCAGAGATATAGGAGATGTGTCCAGCAGGATCATCTCCCACATCAAGGCCTCCAGGAGCCTCCACATCATGTGTCAGATCCCGGTCTTCTGCTGGATCACTGCCACAGTTCTGGAGAGCATGTTGAGCTCAGAGCAGAGAGGAGAGCTGCCCAAGACCCTGACTGACATGTACTCACACTTCCTGCTGGTCCAGATCAAGAGGAAGCAGCACAAGTATGGAGGAGGTCCACAGGAGCTGACGGAGGCTGACAGGGAGCTTCTTCTGAAGCTGGGCCAGCTGGCATTTGAACATCTGGAGAGTGGAAACATCATGTTCTACAGTGAAGACCTGGAGAAGTGTGGTCTCAGTGTGACTGACGCCTCTGTGTACTCAGGAGTTTGTACAGAGATCTTCAGAAGAGAGAGTGTGATCTTCCACAAAACCGTCCACTGTTTCGTTCATCTGAGCGTCCAGGAGTTTCTGGCCGCAGTCTACATCTTCCACATTCGCACCAAGACAAAGCTTCTGGAGGGTTTCTTGAAACATTTTGAATAAGACCCGGAATTACCTCTGGTGTTTGACATCAACGATTTCAAAAATAAGATAAAAGAATTTGATCTCCCTCGCCAATCCCTGGATGAGTTCCTGAAGAGGATGATGGTGAAATCCCTGCAGAGTCCAAACGGTCACCTGGACTTGTTTGTATGCTTTCTCCATGGACTCAGTCTGGAATTCAACCAGAGACTCTTAGGAGGCCTGCAGGGTGTCACTGACAACCATCCAGGAACCTTACAGAAGGTCATCAGCAACCTGAAGGAGATGAAAACTGGTGATGTTTCTCCTGACAGAAGCTTCAACATCTTCCACTGTCTGCTGGAGGTGAAGGATCAGTCAGTGCATCAGGAGGTCCAAGAGTTCCTGCAGTCAGAGAACAGATCAGAGAAGAAACTCTCAGCCATCCAGTGTTCAGCTCTGGCCTACATGCTGCAGATGGCAGAGGAGGTTCTGGAGGAGTTGGACCTCAGCAAGTACAAAACAACCTTGGAGGAAAGATTGAGACTGATTCCAGCTGCGAGGAACTGCAGGAAGGCTGTGATAGGTTTAAGAAGGTACTTAAACACTGTGTGTGTGTGTGTGTGTGTGTTGAAACTCTATGTGCTGTCATTCTTGGCCAGGTCTCTCTTGTAAAAGAGATCTTGGATCTCAAAGGGACAAACCTGGTTAAATAGTTCTAATAATAATTCAACTACAGAAAAGAGTTGTCAGAATAATAAATAAAGTTCCCTAAAGCACAAATCAATGATTGATAGAGTCAAAGATCTTCCAATTCATAGATATAGTGGACTTGAAAACATTAGAAATACTATTTCCAGTAAAGAATGAAAATCTTGCGCTCAGTATTCTAAGTTTTTTAAAGTGAGAGAAAATCAATCCATGTTCAGAGGGTTGAGTGTCTTTGAATGATGGAAGGTGAGAACCATTGTTAAATATAGATGTCTTTCTTTTTTGGGAGTTCCATTTTGGAATGGGATCAGTGACCATTTGAAAATGTGTGCTTCTTTGTTGAGTTGAAAATATCTTGAAGGGCAAAATACTTGATGATGATGAGGATAAATGATTGAATTGTGAGTCAATGATGAAGAATAATGTGAAGCATATTTTGTTGAGTTGCGTTTCTCTTTTTTTCCTTTTTGATTTTGTCTGACTAATTATTCCAGCTAATCTTATGGACTGTATAGGAGAGGCAAGAATCAGCTTGGGCTTCAGCCTGCTGCTTTTTCCTTCACACAGTTGTTATGTTTTTCTTGTTGTGAGTCTTAATAATGTGCACATTTGTTTTGGAAGCTTCTTTTTCATTGTTGTCAGTTGATTGCACAAGATTGATTGAATTTACGCTGTCAACCAAAATCAACTATTCAATCATTCATGATGATGATGATGATGATGATGATGTTGATGATGATGTTGATAATGATAGTGATGATGATGGTGGTAGTGATGATGATGATGATGATGATGATGATGATGGTGGTGATGATGTTGATGACGATGACGACGACGATGATGATGGTGATGACGATGATAGTGATGACGACGACGACGACGATGATGATGGAAGCAGCAACTTCTCACTCTGTTCTCCTTCATTGAAGTTTTTCAGTGATTGAACTCTCAGAGCTTGAGTGTGCAGTGGTGTCTTTAGCTCTGCAGTCCAGCCCCTCCCACCTCACACTGCTGGACCTGAGTCACAACATCCTGAAGGATCCTGGAGTGAAACTGCTCTGTGCTGGACTGCAGAGTCCAAACTGCAGACTGGAAGTTCTCAGGTCAGTTCCTGCTTTCTACTGGTGGACAGTGTGTGTCAGCAGATGACAACTGGTGTGTAACGCTGCTCAGTGTGAAGACTTTGAAGCAGATATTAAAGACTCATCTAGACAAAGTGGATGTTGTTGATATTTTCATGTCAACAATCTGCAGCCAGAAAAGACTTTCGATGGTGGAAGAAAGTGTGGAAAATGTCTCCAGTCACTTTGGAGCTGAATGGAAGTTGTTGATTGGTGATGAAGGTCACATGACTGAGCAGAAGATCCTGTGAAGAAATATTAGAGGCAGATTAATAGTGCAGCAGTATTTCTTCATCTTGTCCTTTGAATGTGTTTGACTTGTAACGAGACTCTGATGACTGAAAACAGCCACAAGCACACAAAGGACTGACTGATTATTTTCCATCTTCACTGCTGATTGGCTGCACACTGACTGACACGCTGCTGTTGTTATTGTGTTGACAACACATTGGCACAATGATTCCTTCGAGGGAATGACTCAGTGATCCCAACAGCTGCACATCTGGATCATCAACAGGGAGAAATGACTCTTAATGTGACATTTACACCATGGAAGAAATCAAATATTGATTCTCTATTCAGGTTGATGGGCTGCAGGTTGTCAGAGCTCAGCTGTGATTGGCTGCTCTCAGCTCTGAAGTCCAACCCCTCCCACCTCAGACACCTGGACCTGGGTGGGAACCAGCTGCAGGATTCAGAAGTGAAGGTGCTGAGTGGTTTTCTGCAGAGTCCAGACTGTAAACTGGAGACTCTGAGGTCAGTACTGGTTTGGAACCAGTGGATGATGGTTTCAGCACCAAACACAGTTCATCACACATGTTGAATAAACATTGAACTGAAGGTTGATTCATTTCAAAATGACATCCAGAAATATGAAAACTTCATTCAGTGTCTAAAGTAAAAAAAAAGGCAGGTCATCAGTGGTCATGTGACCAAACATCATTTCAACACACATTAGTTTTGGACTGAGGATTTAATTTCAAGGTGACATTTTCTGTCGTGTCAGCGACCAGGGAGACGGAAGGCGAAGGCGGGGCAGAAGGCACCACCCGGGCACGCAGGAGCGGTAGCCACCGGCCGCGCAGCCCCACCCCAGGCATGCGACCCCACCGTGTACGATCCAGCGCCAGTCCCTGGACACAGGGATGGACCAGCCCCCCCACCAACAAGGGGGCCCCCAGCCCAGAGCCAGGGACCGCCGCCCCCCGCCCCCCACCCCGTGGCACCACCCACCAACCACCAGGCCCAGCCCCGCGTGGCAGACACCCAACCCCCGACCCCCCACCAACCCGCAAAGCAGCCAAGTACCCCATGCCCATCCCCCGCCCCAGACCGCACCCGGCCCGTAGCAGCACGACCACGGCTGCCCACATCAACCAGCAGCCTCAGCTATTGATTGATTGCCTGTTAGTTAAAGGATGAAGCAGACACTCCTACCAAGGAGGTGTGGTCTAAGAGTAAGTTCCTATATTGTGCAATGTGCAGGTGTTGTTTTGATTTCCAGTTTATGAGGATTGTTTTCTTAGCGATAGATAAGGAGGTGATCAGCATGCGAGATTCTGACTTATCTGAGGTGATATCAGTGAGGTCCCCTAAGAGACAAAAAAGAGGGAGTGGCTGTGATGGTGTAACCAACCTGTGCTGATAGATCATTGCATACTATGTGCCAGAATTTATTTACTGGTGGGCAATGCCATACAGCGTGTAGGTAATTATCTGGGACATTAACTGTGCAGTGTGAGCAGGTCTGAGAGGCGGTCATGCCCATCTGAAACATCCGCTGTCCAGTGTAGTGTATCCTGTGGAGTACTTTAAATTGTATTAATTGTAGATTAGGTTGTTTTATCAGTGAAAAGGTGTTCAGGCAAATTGTCCTCCAGAAATTAGGGTGAGGCTGGAGAGACAGGTCTCTTTCCCACTTAACAGTTGGGATAGAAATAGTGCGATCTGTATTTGTAAGGATTTTATAAATCTTGGAAAGTAGTTTAGGAGGTGAGAAATTAAGGACCGACTGTACAGCCGGAGAGACCTCCATGTGTGTTTGTTCAAGTTTAAGTTTGAATTTTTTCTTAATTATGGACTTAATTTGCATGTATTCTAAGTACCAACTACTGTTAATTCCAAACTGTGTCACAAGCTCTTGAAATGGTCTAAAATTATTATTCTCTTATGTGTTTTACATGAGTTATACCTTTATCTGCCCAATGTGTGAAGTTAAGTACTTTTTTGTTTTGCAGTATATCAGGATTGTTCCAGATGGGCATACGACCACACGGGAGAAGGGAAGAGCCTGTGATTTTCAGAAATTCCGTCCAAGCCGTCAGAGAGTGACTTATATTAACACTTTTCATGCAACTGTGGTGCTTTGGTGTGCTGATAAATGGCAAGTCTGCTAACTGAATATCACCACAATATGCTTGTTCTATGACATGCCAGGATACATCATGTGGGCTAGGGTTGAACCACTTATGAATATACTTTATTCTGTTGGCAATATAGTAGTAATAAAAGTTTGGCAAATCTAGTCCCCCAGCATCTTTCGCCTTTTGAAGCGTCTTCAGACTGATACGGGGTGGTTTGTTTTTCCATAGAAACATTGTGACGTTTGAGTTCAGGGTTTTAAACCACTGAGCAGGCGGTTGATATGGAATCATTGAAAAAAGGTAGTTTAATTTAGGTAGAACCATCATTTTGACTGTCGCAACTTTCTCTAAAAGAGATATGGGTAAGTTTCTCCATCGAATTAGATCGTTTTCTATTTTCTTTAATAGCGGGATGAAATTGAGTTGTATTAAGTCTGATAGGTTGGGAGAGAAGCTGATACCTAAATATCGTATGTTACCGGCTTGCAGAGGTGCTAGAGAGGTTCGTTTAAATTTACAATTAAGCGGAAGCACTGTGGATTTTGCCCAATTTATTGAATAGTCCGAAATACAAGAGAAATTGTCAATAAGGGTGATAACTTCAGCAAGTGAGGATTGTGTATTTCAAGAAATAATAATACGTCATCGGCATAAAGGCTTATTTTATGATCAGATGTTGAAATTTGGACTCCTTTGATATTCTCATTTTGCCGAATTGCAGCTGCCAGAGGTTCAATAAACATTGCAAATAGTGAAGGGAGAGAGGGCAGCCCTGTCTGGTGCCTCGTTGCAGATTAAACCTTTGAGAGATCTGGCTGTTCGTTTCTAACTGAGGCGCACGGAGAGCTATATAATGTTCGTATCCAGGATATAAATGAATTCCGAAACCAAATTTTGTAGCGTTGCAAATAAGAAGTTCCAATTGACCCTGTCAAATGCTTTTTCTAGCGAAACAATTGTTGTTTGTAGGTTATTGGCGTTAGTGTAATCTATCAGATTGATAAATCTACGTACATTGGAAGTTGAGTCTCTACCTTTAATAAAGGTCTAGCTATTGCTTTACAGATAATTTTAACATCAGTATTGATTAACGATATTGGTCGGTAGCTAGTTGGGAGCGATGGGTCTTTGTCAGGTTTGAGTATGAGGCTAATGTTAGCAGAATTCATGTTTGAAGAGAGAAGTCCAGTATTTAGGATCTCTCTAGCCATTCTATAATAGGTAGGGCCAACAGTTGGCCAAAGTGCCTTATAAAATTCAACTGGGAAGCCATCAGGTCCTGGGGCCTTATTTAATGGCATTTGTGCCAAGGCTTCTTCAAACTCCGCCTGAGTGAGGTCTGCGTCCATTGTAGTAGCCTGTTCCTGATTTAATTTAGGTAGCACAATACTATTAAGAAAATTATCTATAGAGGCTTCTGAAGGGTTATTATCGGAGGAATATAGTTTTTGTAGAAATCTGAAGCATTGGTTAATTTCGTCTGGATTATGGGTTAGTTTGCCATCCAGGTTTTTGATGGAGGAGATTGTTGCTCTTTCTCTGTTTGACTTTAGTTGGTTCGCTAAGAATTTACTAGAGTTATTATTGCATTCAAAATTTTCAAGGCGTAATCTTTGCATTTGGAACTTGATTTTTTTATCTGTCAATTTAGCTAATTCCGTTTTAGTTTACATAACTCTTTCCACACGTCTTCTTCCTGTTGGGTGGCATATGAAGATTCTAAAGTTTTAATATTATTGATTAATTCACCTCCAAAGCTAGTTCCTTTTTTTCTTGTGGCATGAGTAAGATATTATTTTGCCCCGCATTACTGCTTTAGCTGTTTCCCAGAGAACATGTACAGGAGTTTCTTGCAAGTCATTAATTTCTAGGAATATTGTCCACTCCCTATTAAAGTATTTTATAAAATCTGGGTCTATGAGTAATGACGTATTCAGCCTCCAATTCCAGATCGGTGCTCTAGGTGCCTTTGTAGAGATGCAGATAGAGGCAGGTGCATGATCACTAATAGTGATGGAGTGGATCTGGGCTTCCCGGATGTCAGCCAAGAGTGAATTGCTGGTAATAAAGTAGTCCAAGCGTGAGTATGAGTGGTGAACAGAAGAGAAAACGTGTACTCTCTGTGAGTTGGGTGGTTTGAACGCTAAGGGTCTGATAAACCAAAATCACTCATATACTGTTTTAATGTGTCTGCAGCTAATGAGTGTCGTTGGCTAGCTGAGGTGTTGGATCTGTCAATATCAGAGTCTAATACTAGGTTGAAATCACCCCTACTATGAGTGTTGCGTTTACATGTGTAGAGAGTGACAAGAAGAAGGCATGATAGAAAGAGGATCATCCACATTTGGGCCATAAATACTAGCAATACAGTAATCTTTATTGTCAATGTTAGTGTTAATTATTATATATCTTCCATTAGGGTCAGATATTGTACTATTTATAATGAAATTAAGTCTCTTATTGATCAGGATAGCAACACCTCTCTGTTTCGAGTTATAACTCGCCGAGTAGATGTTTGGGAAATCGGTCGATTTTAGATTTTGTGCTGTAGTGTTTGTTGAGTGAGTTTCCTGTAGTAGGGCAATGTCGGCTTCAAGAAAATTCAAATGGTTGAGAATTTTAATTTTTATCCTGGTACCTATACCCCGCACATTCCAAGTGACAAACTTAAGGGAGGACATGTTTGCTATATAGACCTAGAGAGGTGTATGTGGGTGTGTGCGTGCGTGCGTGTGTGTGTGTGTGTGTGTGTGCGCGCGCGTATGAGCGCGTACACCTGCATATGTAAACAAACAACGTTGCGATCTGTCATGGTGAACATTGTTACCAGAGAGAGAAGAAGAGAGGAAAAGACATAAGTGCAGCTTGAGGGGAGGGATATTAAGGGGGGAGAATCAGTTCGATGCAGTGAAGTCGTAATTAAACTGAAATGGCGCTTACGTGTTTATGATTCACAGCTATATTGGCATAAGCTGCATTAATATGATATTACCTGTTGTCTTTGAAGCCTGTGGAGAAGATGGTTAGTACAGCCACGGAGTTGACTCGCGATCGCGATATAGTTGACCATTGACGTAGAGCTTGTCTACTGCGACAACCGCTCTAGAGCCTTCATCGAGGAACCTTTTTCGAATCGGGAAGAGGATTCTTCGTCGATCCAGAATCTCCCTTGGGAATTGATCGTTCACTCCAAAGTCGGTTCCGCGAAGTTCCCGTCCTCGGCTCTTTACCAGCACTTTTTGCTTGAAGTGTTCAAATTTTACCACGATGGGTCTCGGCCGGCGGCTGTCAGGTTTCTTCCCTCCAAGACGATGTACCCGGTGGAAGGTGATGGTCTTGACGGTCTCCATAGGAAGCTTCAGGTTCTTCGTAAGGAAGTCCGTAACCGTCCTCTCCGGGTCTTCCTCCGCCTTTTCGGGGATCCCTGAGAACACCAGGTTGTCCCTCATGCTGCGTGCCTGGAGGTCTAAGACTGTTTCTTTTAGGTATTTATTGTCTTTACAGAGTTGGCTCATTCCCTCGGTGAGAGATTTAACCGACCCTCGCAGCTCCTTGTTTTCTGCGGCTAGGGAGACAACCTGTTGCTGGCTGAATTCCAGCGACTCGCGCATCGCCTGGAATTCTTGGTGGAGTATTTCCATTAGGTTTAATCTGGCATCAACGCTGGTCAGCCTTTGTTCAATCGACAATAATACGTCAATCGATGAATTACCGGGGGGGGAAATTGCTCCGGGGGAGTCTTCGGGACGGCTTCGCATAGAAGACGGCGTTGGCGTCGGCGTCTTGCTCGTCTTCCCCATGACTCTTCGGTCGAAGATGTCGTCCAGATATTTTTCAAGATCGGCTAAGCTCTCCTCGTCCTCCAGGCTTCTTATCTCTTAGCGTTTTTTTTTTTTTTAATTATTTATTTATTTTATTTTATAAATATCTGTAACTCGGCAGATAATCAAGTTTGTTTGCTATTGATAGGGTGTCGCCATTTTGGATTGCGCCGACGGTCCGAGAATCTCACAGCATCACGCGAGAAACCTAGATAGTGAGTTTAAATGAAGCCCCTGCAAAAAAGAGTTTGTCTTGTGATTTCCTGACAAAGTTGGACGGGGAAACAGCACCCCCTGCCGGGACAAAAAGCTTACGGCACCTGGTATTCCCAGGCGGTCTCCCATCCAAGTACTAACCAGGCCCGACCCTGCTTAGCTTCCGAGATCAGACGAGATCGGGCGTTCTCAGGGTGGTATGGCCGTAAGCGAGAGACGCTGTTGCAAACAGGCCTTATAAAGCTGCAGCATGGAGGAAGTGCACCTTGCCATGAAGCTGTACTTGTGGGTTCATTCATTCAGTCATTCATTCATTTAGATAGATAGTGAGTTTAAATGAAGCCCCTGCAAAAAAGAGTTTGTCTTGTGATTTCCTGACAAAGTTGGACGGGGAAACAGCACCCCCTGCCGGGACAAAAAGCTTACGGCACCTGGTATTCCCAGGCGGTCTCCCATCCAAGTACTAACCAGGCCCGACCCTGCTTAGCTTCCGAGATCAGACGAGATCGGGCGTTCTCAGGGTGTTATGGCCGTAAGCGAGAGACGCTGTTGCAAACAGGCCTTATAAAGCTGCAGCATGGAGGAAGTGCACCTTCCCATGAAGCTGTACTTGTGGGTTCATTCATTCATTCATTCATTCATTCATTAATTTAGATAGATAGTGAGTTTAAATGAAGCCCCTGCAAAAAAGAGTTTGTCTTGTGATTTCCTGAAAAAGTTGGACGGGGAAACAGCACCCCCTGCCGGGACAAAAAGCTTACGGCACCTGGTATTCCCAGGCGGTCTCCCATCCAAGTACTAACCAGGCCCGACCCTGCTTAGCTTCCGAGATCAGACGAGATCGGGCGTTCTCAGGGTGGTATGGCCGTAAGCGAGAGATGCTGTTGCAAACAGGCCTTATAAAGCTGCAGCATGGAGGAAGTGCACCTTGCCATGAAGCTGTACTTGTGGGTTCATTCATTCATTCATTCATTCATTCATTTAGATAGATAGTGAGTTTAAATGAAGCCCCTTCAAAAAAAGAGTTTGTCTTGTGATTTCCTGACAAAGTTGGACGGGGAAACAGCACCCCCTGCTGGGACAAAAAGCTTACGGCACCTGGTATTCCCAGGCGGTCTCCCATGAAAGCTTTTTAGATTTGCGTATCTCGTGGCTCGTTTCCTCGTATTTACTGCATCCCGCGAAAACGCTCTGTTTCACTTCACTCCACCCCCAGCATTGCTGGTGTACGCCCCCGCCCGGACCACTCAGCTGTGATTGGTCACACTCTTCATCGCTGCTGAGCCTCACTTCCTCAGTTTGCCGGTGCGGGAGTGAAGAGTAAACGGCAAACTTTACGAAACAGGCACAATTTAAACACTTACCGTCGTGAAGGCTTCACCCTTTAGCAGCTGTTTACCGGCTAATCCAGCTTCGTACGGACCCAGTGTGGGCTGAGTTACGCCCGCAAGGCGAACCGAAGGTCCCTGGAAGTTTTTTGTGCCTTCCGTGTCCCCGGAAATATATTTTACTTTGTGTACTGACCATGTTTTTGTTTTGTATTTTTGCGAGACATTTTAATAGGGCTTAGAATGATTTCATTTCATACTGTTGACTTGCATCAAAACACTGTCCTAGCAGAGAAAATATGTACGCTGAAACGATCACTTCAGTCATAGAGTCGTTTATTATTAGACAAGAATATCTGCACAACTTACGTCCACACAAAGCACAAAGCAGGAAGATCTCTTTACAGTCGATGTTACCATGCTGGCAGCATGAACATCGCTATAAGGAGTGAAACTTACGAGTCAAAAGCGCTGCCTCTTCAGTTTCGCTGCCAGCGAACACAACACACATAACAAGCAGAGCATGGAGTTAGCGGTGGTGGCTAACAGTTCATCAACACGATTCAGCGGTTGCACGTTGCAAGTAGTCTTAAAACTAATGTTGCTTGAGGTCACAATACACTCACAGTCCTCATACATGTTTTCAAATATTGCCGTGGCTGACTATTCTCTCGTCCACCAGGGGGCCGAGTCGAGCCCGTCTCCCTCCCGTTGCCGACCGGACCGGTGTTCCATCGCATCCGCATTAGGCTGAACAAACCTCCAACATTTCCTCTGTTCATTTATACTCCGACGGTTGTGGTCCTTGGTGCTTCGGTAGTTGCTCTGTATTTTTTATTTTATTTTTTTTTCCCTCACACCGAAAAAACATTTTCTTGGAGCAGCGCATTGCGACATCACTTCCGCGGCAGAGCGGCGGAACTATGGGCGGAACTATGGGCGGAACTATGGGCGGAACCAGTCTGAGAGGGTGCCTGAGCTTGGCCATGAAAGGAGCTCCGGCACGCAATTATGTAATTGCGTTCCCAGTGTTGAAAAAATCTCTGTGAACTGAGCGTTTAGAACCATGCCCAACAATTTGCAGGGCTCACGTCCAAACGCATGAACCTCATTATTTGACGATTTTCGATCGTTTGACGATAGGGTTCAACATTGTAATAGTTTTTAAAGCTCAGAAAAGTGGAAAAGCATCATAGGTGCCCTTTAAAAACGTCCAGCGACAATCCTAGCGTCTATTGCTGCTGTTTTTGTAGACCATAGCTGCTTGTGTTTGGAGACTCTGACTTCTGACACAGCGGGAGCTGCTGAGCCTCGCCTTGCTTGCTGGCAGCTAGCTGAGCTAGCTGCCAGCAAGCTTCACATAATGGCAGATAATATGATTGTCCTGAAAAGTTGTGGCTTTGATTCAGGGAGACTGAGGTCTGAACTTCAAGCCCTACATTCAAACCAGGACTTGCAGGGCAACAGATGAAAGCTGTGTGATTTCTTGCTGTTTCTGAAAGACATGGAGTTGGACAGTGCAACACCTCAGCTGTACAAACTGCTGTCTTAGTGGCAACGATTGGAGCTCCATCTGCAGGTGGAGAGAGGAGCTTCTCCTGTTTAAAGCAGCTTAAGTCATGAACCCGCACCACAATGGGCCAAGGCAGTTTAGGCAGCCGAGCTCTGCTGGCCATTGAGAGGACACTCACAGGTCATTGGATAAATGGACACTGGTCAAGTCCCTGGAAAAGACGGCTAGTTGGTGCAACAGGGTCACTGGTCATTTTTATTGAAAGAAATTGATGGGATAATTTATGTATAAATAAACAAATGTGTTTTATGATGTAGGCAGAAAATGAGCTTCCCCTCAACAAGTGTCCAGTCTCATCACGTCAGGGAGAAACAGGTGCAGCTCTTCAAAGAGGAAATCACATTTTTCTCACCGTCAACATGGACTGCCAACAAGTTATGGCAACTGTAGTTCTGTAAAGAGCCACCAGGGGGCGCCCTGAAGTCAAAACTACCTTCTACTCCAGGCTTTACAGAAAAATGAACACATGGTGAAAAAATAACACATTGATTAACAGCCAGATATTTTAGACAGGTCACTCTATAATATGTCAATAAGAAACATAATGTGTTCAAATGTGGCCTTGAACCTTAAAACCTTCCTATGACGTGTCGGTCCTTGCAGCTCCGAGTTCTGCCACTGAGGGTCGCTGTTTGACAAGTTTTTGCTTGTTTAGTTTTGTTTGTAGCCGCAATGCAACCATCAGTTGTATCATACTGGGGAGTTGATCTTTCTGCCCTGCCAACAAGATATTTCCACCAAATAGAAAAACTGTCAAAATAATAATAATATTATAAATAAATGAAATAAATAAATCCAGATTGAGACAACAGCGAGGCTCAGACTCTCCAGACAGGAGTCCAGCATGTGGATGGGAAGTGTGAACAGTGTGGAGCAGTTGAATGTGTGGAAGATGTGGGCAGGAGAGGAGAAGAGGCTCCACGTCACCTTTGATTGAGAAAATCTACTGAAGAGTGGAGCTGAAGGAAGTCTCCAAGCATTGCTTTGACCTTCTACACAACACAGAATTAATAGGAGCACCTTTTGATTTTCTTCAAGGTTACAGACCGTAGGTGGCGCTAATGCTCCCTAGAATGGGGAGCAAACTGCCGGATAATACGTGACAAGAAGAACACACACATGTATGCACACTCTCTCTCTCTCTCTCTCTCTCTCTCTCTCTCTCACACACACACACACACACACACACACACACACACACACACACACACACACACACACACACACAGCATCATGTGACTTCCTGGAAGTGTGGGAGCAGTTGAGGCGGCTGAATGGGAGGAGCCACAGTGAGCAGCAGAAGCGGGAAGAGGAGCTGAAAGTGAAAGTTGTTCTGGCGCGAAGCAGCAGCAGCAGCAGCAGGTGAGTCCTGACTTACAGAATAACTCATTCAGTGTGACGCTAGTCAACTGTAGTGAAAAACTCACGAAGGAGTGGAAACGGACATCAAAAAGAAATTAATAATTTTGATGTTTATAATATTTAATATGATTTGATCGGGGCACCACCTGCTTTTTGGTTGTTGACGTCAGCAGGAAACGCCAGAATCAGTCTCAATACCGTCTCCTTAACGGGGAGTTCTTGACGATACGCAGGGATTTGAACCACACTTTAATAAGTCAGTCAAACAATGACATCAGGCTTAATGTGCATTTATTTGTGTAACAATAGATGGGTCACACAGAACATTATGACAAGAATGTGATCATGAAGACACAATCAGCAACGAACTGTGCGTGTTGGGTGTGTGTGTGTGTGTGTGCGTGTGCGTGAGAGAGAGAGAGAGAGAGAGAGAGAGAGAGAGAGAGAAAGTAAAGAAAACCTAAACTTAAGCTAAAAGTAACAAAATAAAAGAAGAAATATAAAAAGAGTTTTGTTTGTCTACTAGACTTGTTGTGGCTAAGTCCAGCAAAAATAATTTGGCAGTTATTGGTTACACTGATGCAACCAGAGGCGGTGCTAGGGTCTCTTTAGTTGTGTAAAAATAGATTTTTACACAACTAAACGCACAATTTCTGGGAAATTTGAGATAAATTTCTCAATTTTCTCAATTTATCTAAAATTTGTCATATTTCTCAAATGGGACTGTGGGCCCACAGTCCCACGTTTTTTGGAGTGTGGGACTTCCTCCCACACTCCAAAAAACATGCATGTGAGGTCAATTGAACACTCTAAATTGTCCGTAGGTGTGCATGTGAGTGTGAATGGCTGTTTGACCATTGCTGTGTCTCAATTCAGAGTCTGCACCCTTCAGACCGAGTGTCCTCTGTCTGAAGGAAGCGTTCTTCGAGTACCCAGCCTAGAAGGACGGACAAAACCCCGCCTCCCCGGTAACCACTCGGGACGGTCTAGCCTTCGGCGTATTTCCTTGTTTCGTCACCGCCGTTCCCTCCGGCTGGCCAACCCCGGAAGTGACGTTTTTATAGTATCAAGCTAACCATTGGTTAGCCATCTAACGATGCTGTTGGATGATCAAATAAGTAAAATCTTACGTTAAAAACTGGATACTTTTTGTGAAACTTCAATACTTAAATTTATACGTCATGTCTTTGCCAGAACATGCCGCTAATTTCAGCTGACTTTCCAGGATCCTACGATGCTTTGCAGCAGCACGCAAAGCATCATGGGATACATAAGTACGCGAAGGATAGTAGCGGTGCATCCTTGGAATCGGCTAAAATGAGTGCGTATTTCCGAGTACGCATTTTGAGTGTCCTAAGCACCCTTGGGAATTGGGACAAGCCTTCGCGCAGTGCTATGACGCAACTTCCTTTCAAAATGCGTACTTCAAGGATGCAGACCCTGAATTGAGACACAGCATATATGTGGCCCTGCGATGAACTGGTGACTTGTCCGGGGTGTCACCCTGCCTTCGCCCTAAGACAGCTGGGATAGGCTCCAGCAGACCCCCGTGACCCTGAGCTCAGGAATAAGCAGGTATAGAAAATGAATGAATGAATGAATACAGTGGTTCTCAAAGTGAGGTCCAAGGACCACCAGAGGTCACAGAAAGCCCAAAAGTCTATGCCTATAGTTGTTATATATTTAAATATATAAAATATGAACTTTTTTTTCTTACAAAAGTGCAATGCAAATTATCTGAACTTTAAATTCAAAAAAATGCATACCTGAGTAAGTAGAATAGTTAAGGTCAAAAAAAATGGTTTGTTCGTTGACGAAGTACCTCGTCAAGTAATGGCTGAGTCAAATTTCCGAAGAGGAATATTCCCACTCTGATGATGATGTTCAGTCATCCCGTGAGAGCGAGTCTGCCGTTGCGTCTTTACGCAGCGGCAGCAAGTCAATGCGCCACGACCGTCACCAAGCAGCACATGCTTCACCTCAGCGTGGCCGGGGTGGGAGTAATCGGCGAATGAGGATGAGGGGACGTGGTGGGGGAGGCAGGAGTGCTCAAAACACCGCTAATGGTGACGAAGGGCGCAGTGAGTTAGTGATCAACGTGGCAGAAGCTGTGGGAGGAAACGCCCAGCCAGTGCCGGTAGAGGCAGCAGGGATGTTCGTGGTCACCCTGTAAATTACAGTGATGATGGCTGGGTCTCTTTGAGACATGTGGAAAATTATCAAAAGTGGATAAAACATTCTGGTGCCACTGCCACGGACCCGAAACTCTCGTTCGTTTCTGAGCAGACAGAATTGCAAAGGAATGGTGTCTTCAGAATTTAAACCGTGGAAAATAGCAAAACAACTCAACTCAAAAACATCTTTTGGTGTGCTTTTATTTACAAAGTTAAAATTCTTCTAACTTACAAAAAATGTGAACGAAAAGGTAGAAATATAAATACGAACGAATACCTATTTGTTCAGAGGTGCGCAAAGCCCGAGCCCTGCATTTGCTGCACTAACTTTTTAAAAAGGTCTCCGTTGCGCGTTATTTTAATATGTCCATCTCTTTTAGAAGAGAAAGCATCACCCCGGTCTCATCCTCTCTCCAAATGGGTCGTCTTACACTATATGCATATGATGAATATGCATATATGCATATCGTTGCTGATAAAGAAATGAAACAACAACCAAAAATGAAACAGAAGAACAACATGGAGAAATAAAATTAGTGTGATCCTTCGTATGGTGGATACCTTGCGAAAATTAGGAAACAGTTGAGGAAGATACAGTGTTCAAAGCACATTAAACCTTCAACATATATTTTATATCTAAATACCTATCAACCTATCTAAGCATGCATAAAGAAGTAGGAGGAAGTTTGTTTATATTTAAAAGATAACTGAAAGATTTAATAGATTAAACATTCAGTCACTTAAATGGGCATGTATACACATATATTTATATATAAATATGAGTAGATATATGTATCTGTTGTCAATATTTAAAAGGTGTATGTATGGATTGAGGTAACAGTTGCCTAAGTGTAACATGGAAAACTGGTGATGGTAATGAGAGGGATTATGGCAAAGCATGTAACATTGATATGAGGAAAACCAACGTGCAAAGTTTATTCAACTTTTAATCGAGTGAGAAGAGTGATTCAAAGTCCATTAATGCTTTATTTTTGATGGTGGTCAAAGATATGTGACTTCCAGATGTCTCTGTAAAAGGGAAAATAGAGTTTTTAACATTGTCTGATATTGAGATGTTCAGGAACATCTGTGTCGAGGATGGCCCTTGGAATGTTCTGCAGAGAGATAACGGTCGTAAAACTAGCGCTGACCACCCGTGGGACCTGTCCCTGCCTCGAACCAGGTCGTCTGAGAAAGCTTCAAAGTGGACTCCCAACTGTGATTTGTGAAAGTGTTCTTCCTAGAGCGGGTGTTTTACGACTTTAAGATTTTAAGTAGAGATAGTCGCAGAGAGAGAGTAGAATCACAGCCAATCAGGTACCACCTTTAGTTCGTCCAAACGTGGTTCACCGGAAGGCCGTGCTGCAGTAAATTCCAATTGTCCTGGTGAACAACATTAGGTTCAGATGTGGCACTACACAACAATGTGACTTCAGTCTGGTTGATTTCTTCCTGTTCTCTCACTCCCAAGTGGAAGTCAGAGTGTTCTGAGCTCACTGCCACACTTCCTGTTTAGCTCAAGATGAGTGTTCGAGTGGAGGAAGAGGAGGACGGAGCAGCAGCGTCTCCAGGGTTCAGCTGTGTGTCTCTGAAGAGTGACCACTCCAAAGATCTTCCTCCAGACTTAAGTAATGAACCTGGACCTCCTGAGACACGGTAAGAACACTTAGTGACTCAGTAAATGGAACTGCTGTTTGACTCACAGTTCAAACTGTTGGTCGTTTGGAAAAACTGGAACCTGATGTGAGAGGAACAACCCTTTTTCTTCATCCTGACTGGAAACAGCAGTGTGTGGAGATTTATTAATGACTCTCAGCAGATCATTTATGAAAGAATCATGTTTTAAACACAGACATCAATGTTTGTGTTGCAGAGTTCAATACAAGAGAAAGAGAGCAGTGTCTCCAGGGTCCAGTTGGGAGTCTCTGAAAAGTGACCGCTCCAAAGGTCTTGTTCCAAACTTCAGAAATGAACCTGGACCTCCTGAGACACAGTAAGCACACTGTGTGTGTGTGTGTGTGTGTGTGTGTGTGTGTGTGTGTGTGTGTGTGTAAAGCTGGATCCAGTGACATCAGTGTTGACACTGCAGCTCCTTCACATTTCAAAGTGTTGAAATCCAGTTCAGTCCAAAGCCAAACAAGCATCACTGGAGAGAAACACAACCCAGTGTTGACTTCAAAACTGAGCAGAGCTGATGAAATCATTTCTACTGGGCAGACTGGGAGCAGAGCATCATGGGAATTAGAGCTGATTTAGAGCCAAAGATTAAAATAAAGTTCATGTCAAAGACAAAATGAAGAATTTCAATAAACAAAGATTAAAAAGTGATAAGTTGATCAAAGTGTCTCCATCCACAGGAGGAGGAAGAGGGGGAAGAGGAGGAAAGGGAGGAAGAAGAGTGGTGGGTGTGGAGCAGCACTGAAACCTGCCAGTCACACCCAGACTGATCACAGTAAGACTGTCCACCTGCACCTCCTTCACTTCTCCCTCTGAGATCATGTCAAGACCTCCAGTGAGAAGATTCACTGAGGGACGTTGAGAGCAAACAGTCACGCAGCAGCTTCACCACAGCAGCTGAAAAGTTGTGGAGAGAAAATGATGCTCTCACTGTCACACTGATGTTTTCTTCTCCAACCTTCTCTCTGCTCCAGAGGCTAATGGTCTGCAGGAGCTTCTACAGCAGCAGAAGATCAGTCTGGAGAGGAGATGTGAACGTGTGACTGAAGGTGAAGAAGCAGGAAGTCAAACCCTCCTCAACAGCATCTACACTGAGCTCTACATCACAGAGGGACTGAGTGAGGAGGTCAACAGAGAGCATGAGGTCAATCAGCTGGAGACCAAGAAGACCAAGGAAACCATGGAGCTCGAGGAGAACAAGGAGAGTCTCTATGACCGTCCAATGAGGTGCAGCCAGATCTTTGAAGCCTCACCTGAGCAGCAGGGACTCAGAGTCAGAGTGGTGCTGACATACGGCATCGCTGGGGTTGGAAAAACCTTCTCAGTGCAGAAGTTCACTCTGGACTGGGCCCAGGGCCTGGAGAACCAGGACCTTCATCTGGTGCTTCCTCTCTCATTCAGGGAGCTCAACTTGGTCAAAGAGCAGCACTACAGTCTTCTGGAGCTGCTCCATGTTTTCCATCCAACGTTAGAGAAGCTCACAGCAGAGCAGCTGCATGTCTGCAAGCTTCTCTTCATCTTGGACGGCCTGGATGAAAGCAGACTGGCTCTGGACTTTGAGGACAACCAGGTGGTGACTGACGTCACTCAGAAGAAGTCAGTCAGCGTCCTGCTAACAAACCTGATCAGTGGAGATCTGCTTCCCTCAGCTCTGCTGTGGATAACTTCCAGACCTGCAGCAGCCAATCAGATCCCTCCGTCATGTGTGGACAGGCTGACAGAAGTACGAGGCTTCACCGATGACCAGAAGGAGGAGTATTTCAGGAGGATGTTCAGAGATGAAGAAGATGTGTCCAACAGGATCATCTTCCACATCAAGGCCTCCAGGAGCCTCCACATCATGTGTCAGATCCCGGTCTTCTGCTGGATCACTGCCACAGTTCTGGAGAGCATGTTGAGCTCAGAGCAGAGAGGAGAGCTGCCCAAGACCCTGACTGACATGTACTCACACTTCCTGCTGGTCCAGACCAAGAGGAAGCAGCACAAGTATGGAGGAGGTCCACAGGAGCTGACGGAGGCTGACAGGGAGCTTCTTCTGAAGCTGGGCCAGCTGGCATTTGAACATCTGGAGAGTGGAAACATCATGTTCTACAGTGAAGACCTGGAGAAGTGTGGTCTCAGTGTGACTGATGCCTCTGTGTACTCAGGAGTTTGTACAGAGATCTTCAGAAGAGAGAGTGTGATCTTCCACAAAACCGTCTACTGCTTCGTTCATCTGAGCGTCCAGGAGTTTCTGGCTGCAGTCTACATCTTCCACTGTCACACCAAGGGGAAGAAGGAGGTTCTTCAGGATTTCCTCAAAGACTCAAAAGCAGAGGCATCACACAAAAATATGTTTTTAACATTTTTTAAACGGTTTAAAAAAAAAGAAGGCCCCAACCAAACCTTGGACACCCTGGATGAGTTCCTGAAGAGTATGATGGAGAAATCCTTGCAGAGTCCAAACGGTCACCTGGACTTGTTTGTTCGCTTTCTCCATGGACTCAGTCTGGAATCCAACCAGAGACTCTTAGGAGGCCTGCTGGGTCTCACTGACAACCATCCAGGAACCTTACAGAATGTCATCAACAACCTGAAGGAGATGAACACTGGTGATGCTTCTCCTGACAGAAGCATCAACATCCACCACTGTCTGTTGGAGGTGAAGGATCAGTCAGTGCATCAGGAGGTCCAAGAGTTCCTGCAGTCAGAGAACAGATCAGAGAAGAAACTCTCAGTGTTCCAGTGTTCAGCTCTGGCCTACATGCTGCAGATGTCAGAGGAGGTTCTGGAGGAGTTGGACCTCAGCAAGTACAACACATCAGATGAGGGAAGATGGAGACTGATTCCAGCTGTGAGGAATTGCAGGAAGGCTGTAATACATTTAGAAAGGTACGTAAACACTGTGTGTGTGTGTGTGTGTGTGTGTGTGTGTGTGTGTGTGTGTGTGTGTGCGCTCTTGAAATACAGAGGACATGACAACCACTTTCACAATCTTCAGAGTCTCACACTTCGACCACAAGTTCTCACTCTGCTCTCCTTCATCCAGTTCTCTCTCGGAGCTTCACTGTGCAGTGGTGTCTTCAGCTCTGCAGTCCAGCCCCTCCCACCTCACACTGCTGGACCTGAGTGACACCATCTTGAAGTTTCCTGGAGTGAAGCTGCTCTGTGCTGGACTGCAGAGTCCAAACTGCAAACTGGAAATTCTCAGGTCAGTTCCTGCTTTCTACTGGTGGACAGTGTGTGTCAGCAGATGACAACTGGTGTGTAACGCTGCTCAGTGTGAAGACTTTGAAGCAGATATTAAAGACTCATCTAGACAAAGTCTATGTTGTTGATATTTTCATGTCAACAATCTGCAGCCAGAAAAGACTTTGGATGGTGGAAGAAAGTGTGGAAAATGTCTCCAGTCATTTTGGAGCTCAATGGAAGTTGTTGATTGGTGATGAAGGTCACATGACTGAGCAGAAGATCCTGTGAAGAAATATTCGAGGCAGATTAATAGTGCAGCAGTATTTCTTCATCTTGTCCTTTGAATGTGTTTGACTTGTAACGAGACTCTGATGACTGAAAACAGCCACAAGCACACAAAGGACTCACTGATTATTTTCCATCTTCACTGCTGATTGGCTGCACACTGACTGACACACTGCCGTTGTGATTGTGTTGACAACACACTGGCACAATGACTGGTTTGAGGGAATGACTCAGTGATCCCAACAGCTGCACATCTGGATCATCAACATGGAGAAATGACTCTTAATATGACATTTACACCATGGAAGAAATCAACTATTTATTCTTTATTCAGGTTGGAGGGCTGCAGTTTATCAGAGCTCAGCTGTGATTGGCTGCTCTCAGCTCTGAAGTCTAACCCCTCCCACCTCAGACACCTGGACCTGAGTTTCAACCACCAGCTTAAGGATTCAGCAGTGAAGGTGCTGAGTGGTTTTCTGCAGAATCCAGACTGTAAACTGGAGACTCTGAGGTCAGTTCACCCTCTTCACTCTACAACTTCTATCACTCTTGTTATTGTTGTCATGATTTTCACTTGACTGGGCCCTGTTGCAGGAAACTAGGATGAGGGATTAAGCCGGGATATCTTGGTTATCCTGGATCAATTGATGTGTGATCTGGTTGCACAACAGTGGGATAGGTGGAAGTGAGATATGTTCTGCTAGAAGTTACCATGGAGATTTATTGTGTGGAGTGAGCTGCTCCAGACCAGGCTGAGTTCCAATATCTATTTCATCCTTGTCTCAGTCAACAGTCACCACCAGTGGAAAGCAGTGGTTCTTCCACTGAACACTGCACATTATTATCACATTCACCTCCAGCCACTGTCATTATTTCAAGCTTTGGAATCATTTCATTTCAATGATGATAGAGAAATGAGTTGAGATCATGTTGCAATCATTGGATCATTTCTAACATGACTTCTACTTTGCCATGCATCCTGTATAAAAATACACATCCCATAGAAACATGAAGACACATCAAAGAGTAACATGAAGTTGTTGTTGTGACAGTGGACGGTCCTGTCACTATGCCTCCAATTGATCATGTGTCCTGGCTGCTTGGCCAAGGGAAGATCCCTTTGGCTGAATGCTTGGTGCGCATGACTATGACCTGGGAGTCTGGGCTTCCAAGCCCGCCCAGGCCGTCTGCGCCGGCCCACATTTTATTGAAGTTTTTATTGACATCCTCACAAGCTGCAAAATGCTTTGTTTATTAAGGTGGTAGCTTCTTTTCAACTCTATGTCATTGTGATACCATCTTCCTTCAAGAATCAATGATTCAACTCTTCCCTCTACTCACCTTTTATCACCATAAAGTGTTTTAAAAAACAAAAAGGTGCATACATGAAACAAAGAGACACAATCATAATTCAATTGAGCTTTATTGATTTTAAGATGTGTTGTGTTCTTGGAGCTGGGAGAGGAAAGGAGAATAATAATGATGACATTTGTCTTCCAGTCAGCAAACAGTGTGCATTGAAATCATGACTCACCTCCGGTTTCAGCTCCCAGCTCCAGTTTCTTCATTCAAGGTGGAGTCTTTGATTTCGGACTCTAATTCGAGGTCTTCAGTCTTTCTCTGAATGTACCCCAACAGTGTGACAGTGCTGCCATAGACTGCAAGGTCAAGCAAAGTTCGAGAGTCTGAATGCATTTCATGTGAATGTGCCCCATGTAGAGTTAGAAGAACATACCTTGTATGAAGTGGGTGGCATCTTGGGAGGACATCCATTAGTTTGTGTCCCCCCAGGGACCTCCTCCAACACAGGCCTGCCTTGGATCAGAGCCAAGGCCATGTCCTCTGTCTGGGTGAGGGCAGCTTCTGGTGGTCCACCACCTCAACCTCTTTGGTGCACATTCTGTTGGACTGCTAAACCAGAGCAGACAATATCAGCAGCCACCTTCTGCATCCAATGTCCACTTGTGTATCTGGGAGTGTATCTCGGAGCAGCAACTTCGTATTTGTGCGCTACTTCCTCATTCAGACGATCTGCGAGACTTTGCCAAGCTTTTCTCTCTGTTTTACCACTGTGGCGCTGTTGCCTTTCTGCTTGATTTTCTTCTTTGACCTCCTCATAACTTATGAGATCAAGCCAAGAAAATGAGTCATGAACCGCCATGAGGATTTCTGCCTCGAACGGGAAAAGGACGCCACTCTCGTTGTCATGGCCAATCCTTGAATCCCAGCTCCATAACGGGGGTCTATGGAAGGAAGCCGCGTCCGGGCACTGATCCAGGATAGCTTTCACCTGGCTTGATGAATCCGTGTCTTCTCATCCTGGATGGCTTTTAGTGCAACCCATGAAGCCTGGACACACGTGTTGTGGATTGGTTGAACGCGGCTTAGTGACTCATCTTGGATGACGGAATCCTCCTTTGGTGCAATGGGGCCCAGACAGCAACATCATAAAGAGCCAGTAAGGGGGCGTCCCCATCGCACCGCCTCGCCTCGCCTCGCCTCGCCTCGCCACGCCACGGTACGGTTGTAGAGCGGCCCCACTGGCCGCTACACGGTTGTAGGAGGTGCCGTTTTGGTACCGCAAGCGCTCAGGGTCCCATCAAGACGAGGCGAGTTTAGTGGTGACGTAGCGACGAGCAGGGCACTGGATTGGCTCAGTGTTTTTCGTCGATTTTCCCTGTTGGAGCGGACACCGACGCCAACTCTTTCGACACGGAACTTCCGTGTTCGCGAGTGTGTTCAACCATATTCGCGAAAACGACGAGCGGCAAACGACGAAGCAGTCGGAACAAACCGAGTTGCTCCTGCGTGAGGCGCGTTAAGTTAGGGAATCCGAGGAGTCTTGAGACGAGAAGAAATATGGATTCGTCGAGAGGACGTGGCTCTTTGCCGCGAGGAAGCCTCGAACACCGCGGCATAAAGTCGTCCATGGCTCGCTAGGGCAGCTATTTCAAATAAGGAGGCGTGTTTACTGTCTGTTTGTTTTCAATAAATGCAATTTCCCGTTGTATCTGTCTCGTGTTTACTTTTGGTGAAAATATAAAGTTGAACTACACCTTTACTCTCCCAGAAAATTAAACAATAAATTATAAATGTTGCCTACATAAATGATCAACTGTGACTTCAGTGAGGAAAACTGTTCTTTCTTGAACAGAAAAGCACCCACAGACCGAGCAGCAGGTATGAAACAACCTCTACTTTGTCCATCGCTGCGCTGTCGTGTATCGCACAGAAATAATGCCGTCGAAAACATTGTCCCGCTTTACCGCGTCGACTCCGCCCACAGTCTCGTGAACCGGGGGCCAATTTTGACATAATCGAACCGTGGCGAGGCGGTGCTATGGGGACGCCCCCTAATGGACCCCGCAGTGCAGCACTCGTTCGCTCACCCTTGCTCTCCCATTTTATTCTGTCGTGTCAGATTCTGAAGTCGACATTTCACTTTGATTTTCAGAGTGATGACACCCTGGAAAAACTCTCGATCATTATAAACTCTCCATCATTTATTCTCTTTTCAGGATGTGTTACTGCAGGTTGTCAGAGCTCAGCTGTGATTGGCTGGTTTCAGCTCTGAAGTCCAACCCCTCCCACCTCAGACACCTGGAGCTGAGTGGGAACAAACTGAAGGATTCAGGAGTGAAGGTGCTAAGTGGTTTTCTGCAAAGTCCAGACTGTAAACTGGAGACTCTGAGGTCAGTACTGGTTTGGAACCAGTGAATGATGGTTTCAGCACCAAACACACTTCATCACACATGTTGAATAAACATTGAACGGAAGGTTGATTCATATCAAACTGACATCTAGAAATATGAAAACTTCACTCTGTTCATGTTTGAAGTTAAAACAGGTCATCAGTGGTCATGTGACCAAACATCATTTCAACTCACATTAGTTTTGGACTGAGGATTTAATTTCAAGGTGACATTTTCTGTCGTGTCAGATTCTGAAGTCGACATTTCACTTTGATTTTCAGAGTCATGACACCCTGGAAAAACTCTCCATCATTTATTCTCTGTTCAGGTTGGAGAGGTGCAGTTTGTCAGAGATCAGCTGTGATTGGCTGCTCTCAGCTCTGAAGTCCAACCCCTCCCACCTCAGACAACTGGACCTGTATGGAAACTACAAGCTGAAGCCTTCATCAGTGAAGCCACTGATGGATCTTGTCCACAGCAGAGACTATCAACTGGAGACTCTGAGGTCAGTACTGGTTTGGAACCAGTGGATAATGGTTCCAGCACCAAAGCCAGTTGATCCCACAGCAGAGGTCCAGTGTTCCCAGTCACAGTGTGAGAGGAGGATGGTGACGTCGAGCTGCTCCTCATTCATCCAACATCTGCTGCCAAACTGCTTCTTCTCTCAGTTCACCACTCAATTATTGATCAGTCCATCTTCATCAGACTTCAGTATCAGTCCAACACTCCATGGTCACATGACCTTCATATGTTCCACACTTGACATGTGACTAAGAGTCTGCTTCTTCTCACCAGTCACTCCATCATCTCCATCAACAGTCAACGTCTCTGTGATGATGCGTTCAAGGACCGTGAGTCCTGACTCCTGCTGTCTCTTCTTCTCTCTACAGGTGGAAGAACTGAGGGAGGATGAGGAGGAGAGTGAAGAGGAGAGCTCCATCTAGTGGTGGCTGACTGAACTACAACAAGTGGAGCGAAACAGCAAGCTGCACGCACACACTGTAAATGTGTGGGCGTGTCACGACCTTTGACCCCAGTGGAGCCTGGTAGCTGAAGGACTGGTTCTCCCTACAAGCTGCTGTGGTTACTGGGAGAGACGTCCCAGAAGCCACTGGTGGACCTTGCAGTGCCACATATGGACTCTTGGATTGTTCTTGGCCTTCCAGTGAACCACTGCGTGAGCACTGGAGGTCAACCATGACTGACTGCTGTCCTTCTCTCTGGACACCACAATCTCACTTCCCATCTAAAAGTCATGAAAAACCTTTGTGGGTGAGATCCTCTCACCATCTGATCACTGTTGGGAGTGGAGCCTTCAAACACTCCAATGACTGGACACTAATCAGAGACTGACCCCGACTGGAAGCAAAGTCACTTTCATGGTGTTGTTCCCCCAGCAGGACTTTCCACAGGCTTCATTCTCATCAGCTGATCTGACCAAGCAACTCCAGGTTGAAGCTTCACGCTAGCTTTATTGTCAATGCTAGTGTATGGACCATATACAGAGAATTGAGCTCTTGTTACTGGGCGGCCCACGGTATGAGGAGAGAGCTGCTCTGTGCAAACGGAGCCACAAGCAGTTTGCATTCCAGTGCAGTGATTCCAGCCTCCAGTAGCACCTGAATGACACCTAGCAGCTAGTACGAGCTAACGGAGCTAACAAGAACGTCAGAGCGCTGAATACAACCAAGTAGAGTCGACAATCAGATGTAGTAAAATGATTCACATTCCCTACTTCAGTACAGATACCTGTCTAAAATCAACTCCTTTGCTCATAGTGCAGCTTCTGAAGTCAATTGAAGTCAAAACGTTTTGAGGCCATTAATGAAACAAAACATTTGTTGATTCGTTTTTGAAAAAAATTCAAAGGTTGTGACAGAATAACCTGGAGTGAACTGACCAGAGGTCAAAGGTCAGAGATTTGACCAATTACAAAGACCATAATTAATTCGATTTTTTTTTAATCAAGTCCAACCACTAATAAATATATATTTGTTTAATAAATGTTTAATGCACCTTTTTTCTTTACCAACATAATTAAATCTCCACCTGCTTCCATTTGCATGTTTCAGCAGATTGATGTGTGTGTAGATAGAAAAATCTATGTGAGTAGGTTCAGTGTGCTGTGAAGTGTGGCCCTGTTATGGCCATGGGGGCCTTGGCTATTGCCCTGTTGTTGCTGTGTACTGGTTGTGTGTCTCTTTCAGGTGCTGATGACTAACCAGGTGCACCTGGCCGGTGCACAGCTTGTTTAGGACCGCCTCCCTCAGCACTGGCTCTCTCACACCTGGCTTCCACAGCAGCAGCTGCTTTGTTTTTCACTTCCCATCATGCTTTTTCTTTGTTGCACACAGACAACACGCACTCATACCATTCACTCCATCCACACACCTACAGGCATTACTGACAAGACACTGACTCTCACACTCCATACATTCTTTTTCTTTCTGTTTTTGTTGCAATTGCGTTTATTTGTTTCACTCTGGAAAGCACCTTGTGCACCATTTGGTTGTTGGAAGGTGCTATATAAATAAAATTTGATTGATTGATTGATTGATTATTTTTGGTATGGTGTGCAGCTTTATTGTCATTGCAACATGTAAACGTGTACAACGAAATTGTGCATTAACAGTCCAAATACAATACAACAGTAAAGACAGGACTGCAGGATTGAGCATTTTCAGTGGGGGTGAAGGTGTTATTATGTTTAGTGTAGATGTTTGTGCTTCATAATATGATTAGTTTAGGTGTTTGTTTACAATAATATGATTATTGATATTGAAATGTTGAAATCAATCAAAAGACCTACACATAAAGAAAGGCATTGCTGCGGGAGTCATGCAAAGAGCTCAAGGAAGGACAAAGGAAGCACATCCCTCATGAACTGGTGACCAGAGGATGGACAGCAGAAGCAACTGGCTTTGCCACCACCATAAAACTCTACAACACATTCAGTTCCAGGGTGGGGAACTTATGATCCATCGGAGGCACGGGGGACAGGAACCTGTGACCTCAGGCTTGTCTTGCAGGAAATTGTTCTAACAGGTGACACCGGAAGAAGGGATGGATCATTTGGCTCCCTGCCAAATAAGGACTTGTTTCTTCTCATTATCAGTAATCAGAGTGGAGCGCCTCCAACCTTCACTGGATGAAGAAACCACACTGTCTAGTAGTGATGGTGAGGTGAAGCCTCATGAGGCATTGAACCACTTGGGCCAACTGCTTGGAGAAAGGCTTCATTTCTCAAAGCTTCATGTGCACACGACACCACCTACTGGCCAAGTGTACAATCACAGGCAAGCTCTGTCTGAACCACGTGTGACGCATTGAATTTTTGTGTCTGTTATGTCTGTTGGGAATGACTATGAATTGCAAAAAATGTATGACCAAATCATTTCTGTACATAAATTATAATATGTGTATAATACATTTTTTGAATGTATTCTGTTTGTGCAAATTTTCAGAAATGGTAATATAATATGAAAAAAAGAAAGTATCAGTGTCCTGGCCGTGAGCTGCGAGTGCCCCCCCCAGCTGTGTCTTGTGGTGCACTCCCTGGTGTGGGTCTGCAGGCTCCGTCGATTGGCCCTGGGGGATCACGTACGCAGTCCAGGGAAGAGGATTGGCCAACAACAAGCAGCCACTCAGAGCACACCTGCCGCAAGCTGGCGTATAAAAGGCTGGAGCTCCCTGAGAGCGATGGCAGACACCCTCAGAACACCACTTTGTGGTCACACTCGCTGTTTGCTCTGTCTTTGATACTCGTGTCCAGATTTGGGCTCAGTAGGTGAGATTTAAAATGCAGATTTTTTTCACAACACCTAGTTTTCCTTTGTTAGTTCCACCAGGGTCTAGGAGTGCCTGGCCACTTGCATTTAAGTTTTGTCTAGAGTAGTTTGTTGGCTTTTGAGAGAACATTTGTGTTTATTATGATAAAGATATCCTCAGTTTCTGGATACCTGCTTGTTTTCTGTAGAGACAGCATTTGTGTTTATTATTATTATAACGACTACCTTGCCCTTTCTGTTTGACATTATTGCTTGTTTACATTGAAAATTGCCATCAATAAATATTTATTATCCTCATTAATTTGCAATCTGTTTCCACAGATTCAAATATAACAATCAGGCTCCCTGGGATGGTGGGTGGAGTTTCAGCTCAACAACAGGAAGGTAAAGTCAGTGGATCTGGGTTTGAACATTGCCACTGATCCCTCTGGCCCTGCGCTTTTCAAAGCCTCCACTGGGGGGCGCCAGAGGACTCCAGGGGAGGCGACTGTGAAAACTGCGGCATCATATTGAAAGTGAAGCCAATGTTGAAGGATGATGCAACGGGAAAAGCAACAGTGTCCATAGTGATGATGAAAGTCTCTGACTACAGTTGATGTGTTGATGATTTGATTGGAGGAATTGCACCAGCAGCCTCAGAATGAAGACATTAGTTGACTGGAGAACTGGAGGAGGTTTCAATGGATTGAAAAATATGTTGAAAAACACTCAGATATTTATTAGAATGTGTTTCAAAGAGATGGTAAAGCATGCAGATGATAAATGTGTTTAAAAAAAAAGACATTTAAGATCAAACACAAAGGATGATGAAAATGTTATTGAATTATACATGTTTAAGAACATACAAATGTGAATGATGTTTACAAAAAATACACATGTATATAACATTTATTGTTGAAACCTTTTTTAATTTACAAAGCAATGAGAATAACAGTAGTAATAGACCTACCTTGACCCCTGACCTCTGACCCTGAGAGAGAGAGATTATTTCAAGTCAAGGCTTTTTAAAGTCAAAGGTGATCAAAGCAATGATACTTCAGCATCAAAGCTTCTCTACAATAAATGCAGCATCCTGAATGCTGCTCATTGAGGTGTGTGTGTTTGGCCAGCAGAGGGCAGTGTTACTGCAGCTTGGAGTAATTTTCAGCCATTTTCAAACAAGGGGCTCCAGTGCTTGGATGTTTCCCAGAAGCTTCATTTGTCCATCACTGCTTTGTCCTGCAGTCTGTTCTGCTCCTAGTGCAGTTTCTGCCACTGTTTTCCTGCCACTGCTTCTGACACAATGTTTGCTGCCCTTGTCTTTTGATGGAGTGAGCAGCTCCTTGAGGACCAGACCATCTTCACCTTTTGCACTCCAACTGCTCCTGGGAGCCACAGCCACACTTGATGCACCCTGGCAGAGAGAGAGGGGCGTGGCTGCACTTCAACTCAACACAGCGTCATGTGATTTCAGGGAAGTGGGAGCAGAAACACTGATCAGAGAATCTAAGAATGAGAAAATATCACAAGAGCAGCTCAAAGTCCAAGTGCTTCTCCGTCAGGCTGCATGTTGGCTGGAGGCAGCAGCAGCAGTGTGAGTGAGCGGTGCAGCAGGAGTCCTCCTCTGTTCAGAGAGGGTCGCTCTAGGTGGACACAGGTGGCTTCTTTCACTCCTCTCTCAAACCATCTGTCTTCTGTGTCTAAAATCTGGACCTTTGAGTCTTGGAAGGAGTGGCCTTTGTCCTGAAAATACAGATGAACCGCTGACTCAGCAGAGCTGTTGATTACAACACCTGCTTGATAATCAACACCTAATGTTGAAAAATCAACACCTTGCTATTAGTCGGTACCATCAGCCTTGGCCACACCCACACCTTCAAAGGTAATCTGATTGGATTTTGGTTATGGGATTGGATGGAATCTTGAAAACGGGTTCAAAAGGGAAAGAAGGATTCTGAAATCAGATTAGATGATGTAATCCAATCCTAATTTTAATCTGGATCAAACCTTCAGTTTGTGTTGTTCAAAACATTTCAGTAGGATGTGGATAACTTTGATCCAAAAAGAACTGGATTATCCTGATCCCAACAGGGGGTCGGATTTCAAGGTGGATTTCAGGAAGGAAATGTGCAAAACTTTCAAATTGGTCAAATAACCAATTTGTGTCATTTTAGCAGGGTCCTTCAATATTATTGTGCCTTGTTAACAGGTTGTAATTCTGTTCCTTTTAATGTTGGATGTCAGCTTGAAGTCACCACTACAGCTGCAGCCTGAGGGTGAGAAAGGCTGCTCAGACAGAAGAACACTGTGCAGCAGCAGGAAGTGCAAAGCTGATTTCTAGCTTGTGCTCCAGATGCGGCCAGGCAGTGGACAGTTTGTGCAACAGACTGGTGTGATGTGGCAGGCAGGCAGGCAGCAGTCATTCAGAGTTGGAGCATTTCTATCTGGCTTTACCCCAGAGAAACAATGGAAGGCCTCAGATGACTGGAGTATTGATTTGAGAATCCACGTATTGGACGGATCAATATTTTAGTCCTGATCTGCTCAATAGTGTCATTTCCCATCATGCCCCTCTCACCAGTCAAGCTGCCCCGCTGCCAAGTGTAGAAGCAGTAAAAATGCCTCAGAGTCCCAGACCAGACCCAGACCCTTGACAAGTGTTCTGGAGACCAACCTGCAGTACTACAGTACTACTGCAGTGCTACTACACTGATCTCCTTCTTGGAGTTGTTGTCAACTGCACTGGTTGTGGCTGCAATGGCCTGGAAGGGGCCACAGACCATAGTTTGCTTCACCTGTCACCTGGAAGAATGACACTTTTATTGTCTGTAGTTGTATTTTCATCTCATTGGAGGCCTCTGCCAAGCACCAAAACAAAGAAAGCAGACAGCAAACAGTGTTTCTCTTTCCTTTGGGTCACATGACTGTGAAACACCTCCAAAATTGTGGCTGACAAAAAAGAATTTTCAGCATTTTCCCACTGGGAGCAGGTTTTACTTTGTTTGTTCCTGTGAAGAAAGCATCCAGAAACATCAATTGGATGATGTGGATCTTGAGCTTCAGCACAGAGTTTGCGTGACGTCAGTGGGTTGAGCAGAAGTGGAGATATTTTATTGGCAAGTGCAACAACAGCAATAGTGCTGAGCAGGAAACAGCAGCTGCTGGACGATGTGCCGGCCTGCTGTCAGTCCAGCAGCCTTGTGTGAAAAACGCTCTTCCAGGAACGCAAACAACAACTTCCAGCTTCCAGTCCAGTCCCTAAGCAGCTGAGACTGGGAGGTTGTGGGTTCCATCCCCGCCTGGCTCACACCAAGACTGTCAAAATGCTCCCATTGCCTCCCTACTTCAGTCTTCAGGGTTGCAACTGTGGCTTGGTGCTGTTCTTTTATTGAAAGCATGGTCACCTTTGCTGCCATCTGGTGGTTTGGAAACGCCACACAGGCTCAAATGAAGAGAGTCAGTCAAATCATCAGACTATGCAGCAAACTGTTGGGCTGCACTTGGCCAAGCTTGGAGAGCATCTACAGACAGAGGATGCTAAACAAGGCCAGGAAGACCACCAGTGACCTGAGCCCCCCTGGCCTGCACCTTTGACTGGCTTCCTTCAGGGTGACCATACTGCCCCCCTCTGTTTAAACTCCTGAACAGCCAGCACAGTTCCTAACTTCAGCCTCTCAGCTGGTCTGGAGAAGCATTAAAACTACTGCTGCTCCTAATAACTCTTCATGACATGTGACTACTGAGCTCTGTCCATGATGGATGTCTGGTGACTGTTGATGTATTTTATTGATTGATATATTTCTGAAATGCCTTGTGTGTGTGACCTTTGACCATCTGGAGTCTGGATCTGCTCCAGGTCTCTTCCCACTGTCGCCCCATGCTGCTCTGGGGGCCCAGTTGCTTTTTTCTCTGATTGGACAATGAGACGCCTTTGGTTGTGATTTAGCGCTGGACAAACAAAAGAGAGAAAACAGGTGCAGCTCTTCAAAGAGGAAATCACATTTTTCTCACCGTCATCATGGACTGCCAACAAGTGATGGCAACTGTAGTTCTGTAAAGAGCCACCAGGGGGCGCCCTGAAAACTAACTACCTTCTACTCCAGACTTTACAGAGAAAAGAACACATGCTGAAAAAATAATACATTGATTAACAGCCAGATATTTCAGACAGGTCACTCTATAATATGTCAATAAGAAACATAATGTGTTCAAATGTGGCCTTGAACCTTCAAACGTTCCTATGACGCGTCGGCCCTCGCAGCTCCGAGTTCTGCCACTGATGGTTGCTGTTTGACCAGTTTTTGCTTGTTTGGTTTTGTTTGGAGCCACAATGCAACCATCAGTTGTATCATACTGGAGAGTTGATCTTTCTGCCCTGCCAACAAGACATTTCCAGCAAATAGAAAAACTATGTGAACATAATAATAATGTTAAAAATAAATAAATCAAGATTGAGACGACAGCGAGGTTCAGACTCTCCAGACAGGAGTTCAGCATGTGGATGGGAACAGTGTGGAGCAGTTGAATGTGTGGAAGATGTGGGCAGGAGAGGAGAAGAGGCTCCACGTCGCCTTTGATTGAGAAAATCTACTGAAGAGTGGAGCTGAAGGAAGTCTCCAAGCATTGCTTTGACTTTCTACACAACACAGAATTAATAGGAGCACATTTTGATTGTCTTCAAGGTTACAGACCGTAGGTGGCGCTAATGCTCCCTAGAATGGGGAGCAAACTGCCAGATACACACACAGAGCATCATGTGACTTCCTGGAAGTCTGGTATCAGTTGAGGCGGCTGGATGGCAGGAGCGGCTGATATAGCTGATATACCAAGAGCGCACACACACACACACACACACACACACACACACACGCATGCATGCACTCTCTCTCTCTTTCTCACACACACACACACACACACACAGAGCATCATGTGACTTCCTGAAAGTGTGATATCAGTTGAGGCGGCTGGATGGGAGGAGCCGCTGATATAGCTGATATACCAAGAGCACACACACACACACACACACACATGCACTCTCTCTCTCTCTGTCTCGCTCTCTCTCTCTCTCTCTCTCTCACTCCGCGTTATTGTGGAACACACCGGAGTTCTAGGAAAACCCCGCCCCTGCAGCTATAAACCCTGCCCTGCTGCTCCGCAGCCCCCGTGACGCCCTGTTATGCTAACCTGGCCCCTGCTAAAGTTGCCCATGCTAATTAAATAATTTTCCCCCAAGAGCAAGGTTTGCTTGTGGGGGGGCGCCTTAATGCTGGACGCCCTGCCAAAGTCAGGACTGGACCAGACCACATGTACAGTCAGCCATCAAAGAGGGTTTGATCAATAGCTCCCCATGACCTGACACACTCGGTTGCGGAGAGCAAAAGGCACCCAAAGTAACTTAAGTAAATGTACTGTTGTTAGGTATTGTTCCGACCTTGTTATTGCAATACCTTTAGGTATTGTACCTCTACCTTGGAAAAAAATGAGTTGGGCCAAATATTAATTTACTTGAAATCTGTGGTTTTGCACTCATGTTAGCCTTTATGGTAAATCTTTGCACTTAATAGAATGCATTCTGTTTATGGGAGACGAATAAAGAGACTAATACTGTATACGTTATTTCATGTACTTATTATTTTGTTTTGTCACAGAATACACTAATCAGTTGCTCATTGGGCAAAGGCCAAACAGGATTTGCAATTCAACTCAATCATGCATTCATTAATACGCCAGTGCTGATTTTAGTGTATTCTGTTGTATTTGTACATAATGTTTATTGATTATTGATAATCAATTTAACCAAAAGCAGGAGGATGCAATGCAAGCCTGCAGACAATAAATAATAAAGATGACAAAGAAAGTCCATCAATTTACTACAGAATATGAAATATCATTAAGCCCTTTCTTTGCAGTAAAACCCTTATCCCTTATGTATCCCTTTTATTTTTACTTTTCATGTTCGAAATAAATAAATAAATCAAATCAATCAAATCAAAACGGATCAATGAACGGTCCATTGAAGCAGAAACATATGTAGGCAAATGCCATTAAATATAGCTTATATTAGCTTCCTGAGATTAACTTTAAATTAATTTGTAATAAAAATACAAAAATCAAGGTGACGTTCAGAATGGAGCGTCACATTCCCCTCGGAGCAGCGGGGGTAGGGTTTGCATGCCGTGTGGGCGGGGTTTGGTGCGTCACCAGCCCCTCAGAGCAGCGGGGGCGGGGTTTTCCTTGAACTAAGGTGGGTTCGATGATAAGGCCTCACTCACACACAGCATCATTTGACTTCCTGGAAGTGTGGGAGCAGTTGAGGCGGCTGGATGGGAAGAGCCACAGTGAGCAGCAGAAGAAGGAAGAGAAGCTGAAAGTGAAAGTTGTTCTGTGTCAGGCTCCATTTTGAGGCAAAGCAGCAGCAGCAGCAGCAGCAGCAGCAGGTGACTGACTGAATAACAAATTCAGTGTGACGCTAGTCAACAATGTGACTTCAGTCTGGTTGATTTCTTCCTGTTCTCTCGCTCCCAAGTGGAAGTCAGAGTGTTCTGAGCTCACTGCCTCACTTCCTGTTTGACCTCCAGCTCAAGATGAGTGTTCGAGTGGAGGAAGAGGAGGACGGAGCAGCAGCGTCTCCAGGGTTCAGCTGTGAGTCTCTGAAGAGTCACTGGTCCAAACATGAACCTCCATACTTCAGTAATGAGCCTGGACCTCCTGAGACACGGTAAGAACACTTGGAGTGACTCAGTAACTGGAACTGCTGTTTGACTCACTGTTCAAACTGTTGGTCGTCTGGAAAAACTGGAACCTGATGTGAGAGGAACAACCCTCTTTCGTCAACCTGACTGGAAACAGCAGTGTGTGGAGATTTATTAATGACTCTCAGGGCCAGATCCACAAAGCGTTTGCACGGCTTTTGCGCCTGAAAATCCGTGTAAATAGCGCCAAAAACGGTGATTCCGATCCACAGAGGGGACGCAAACGTGAAAATCGGCGCAAAATGCGCCGAGGCGCAAGTAGCGGCAGGGTTGCGCCAGACTCATTTCAATGTATTTAAATGAGTCATTACGCGCAAAAGGACACACCCCCTTCTATGCAAATATGCCTCATTCAAACAGCGGCAGATCCAGAAAGAGTTTGCGCTCGTGTCCGCGCGCAGTTTGACAGACGCAAACACCGCCAGCCAAAACCAGGCGCAGCTTCTGTCTGTCAAAGTGTTTCTTGCTTCTTAGTGAACCTTTCCTCTCTGAAAAGCCTGAAATATATCTATGGCTACCCAAATCTTATATATAGATAGGCATAGACTACAGTATATATGCCAATATTTTAGATAGGCTATAAAAAAATACAAATGGTACTCAGGTGTTGGTGACTAACGCGTCTTGCGTCTTGACTTCCTTTCCATTATGGCAGCAGTCTTGGTAAGATGGAGGAGGCATCGTAATGCCAGGCGCGCACAGGAGCGCCTTTATCCTAGCAGAGTTTCGCTGTCAAACACATGCACTCACGAACAACCTTTGGCGCAAAGTGCTCTCAGGTTGCCAGACCGCAACATTCGCACCTGTTTCAGGTGCCGCATTCGTGGGCGTGTTTGCGCCTGCATGTCATTAGCGCAAAAACCTTTGTGGATACCCGCATCTGTGGCGCAGATTGCGGGCGCAATCCTGCCGCAAAATGCGCCGCATTTTAGCGCTGCGCGCCCTTTTTTGAGGATCTACCCCTCAGCAGATCATTGATGAAAGAATTATGTTTTAAACACAGACATCAATGTTTGTGTTGCAGAGTTCAATACAAGAGAAAGAGAGCAGAGTCTCCAGGGTCCAGCTGGGAGTCTCTGAAAAGTCACAGGTCCAAAGATCATCAAGACTTCAGTGATGAACATGGACCTCCTGAGACACAGTAAGAACACTGTGTGTGTGTGTGTGTGTGTGTGTGTGTGTGTGTGTGTGTGTGTGTGTGTGAAGCTGGATCCAGTGACGTCAGTGTTGACACTGCAGCTCCTTCACATTTCAAAGTGTTGAAATCCAGTTCAGTCCAAAGCCAAACAAGCATCACTGGAGAGAAACACAACCCAGTGTTGACTTCAAAACTGACCAGAGCTGATGAAATCATTTCTACTGGGCAGACTGGGAGCAGAGCATCATGGGAATTAGAGCTGATTTAGAGCCAAAGATTAAAATAAAGTTCATGTCAAAGACAAAATGAAGAATTTCAATAAACAAAGATTAAAAAGTGACGAGTTGATCAAAGTGTCTCCATCCACAGGAGGAGGAAGAGGAGGAAGAAGAGTGGTGGGTGTGGAGCAGCACTGCAACCTGCCAGTCACACCCAAACTGATCACAGTAAGACTGTCCACCTGCACCTCCTTCACTTCTCCCTCTGAGATCATGTCAGGACCTCCAGTGAGAAGATTCACTGAGGGACGTTGAGAGCAAACAGTCACACAGCAGCTTCATCACAGCAGCTGAAAAGTTGTGGAGAGAAAATGATGCTCACACTTTCACACTGATGTTTTCTTCTCCAACCTTTTCTCTGCTCCAGAGGCTGATGGTCTGCAGGAGCTTCTACAGCAGCAGAAGACCAGTCTGGAGAGGAGATGTGAACGTGTGACTGAAGGTGAAGAAGCAGGAAGTCAAACCCTCCTCAACAGCATCTACACTGAGCTCTACATCACTGAGGGACTGAGTGAGGAGGTCAACAGACAGCATGAGGTCAGGCAGCTGGAGACCAAGAAGATCCTCCACGACCGTCCAATCAGGTGCAGCCAGATCTTTGAAGCCTCACCTGAGCAGCAGGGACTCAGAGTCAGAGTGGTGCTGACCAACGGCGTCGCTGGGGTTGGAAAAACCTTCTCAGTGCAGAAGTTCACTCTGGACTGGGCCCAGGGCCTGGAGAACCAGGACCTTCATCTGGTGCTTCCTCTCTCATTCAGGGAGCTCAACTTGGTCAAAGAGCAGCACTACAGTCTTCTGGAGCTGCTCCATGTTTTCCATCCAACGTTAAAGAAGCTCACAGCAGAGCAGCTGCATGTCTGCAAACTTCTCTTCATCTTGGACGGCCTGGATGAAAGCAGACTGGCTCTGGACTTTAAGAAGAAGAAGGTGGTGACTGATGTCACTCAGAAGAAGTCAGTCAGCGTCCTGCTAACTAACCTGATCAGAGGAGATCTGTTTCCCTCGGCTCTGCTGTGGATAACTTCCAGACCTGCAGCAGCCAATCAGATCCCTCCGTCATGTGTGGACAGGCTGACAGAAGTACGAGGCTTCACCGATGACCAGAAGGAGGAGTATTTCAGGAGGAGGTTCAGAGATGAAGAAGATTTGTCCAGCAGGATCATCTCCCACATCAAGGCCTCCAGGAGCCTCCACATCATGTGTCAGATCCCGGTCTTCTGCTGGATCACTGCCACAGTTCTGGAGAGCATGTTGAGCTCAGAGCAGAGAGGAGAGCTGCCCAAGACCCTGACTGACATGTACTCACACTTCCTGCTGGTCCAGACCAAGAGGAAGCAGCACAAGTATGGAGGAGGTCCACAGGAGCTGACGGAGGCTGACAGGGAGCTTCTTCTGAAGCTGTGCCAGCTGGCATTTGAACATCTGGAAAGTGGAAAGATCATGTTCTACAGTGAAGACCTGGAGAAGTGTGGTCTCAGTGTGACTGATGCCTCTGTGTACTCAGGAGTTTGTACAGAGATCTTCAGAAGAGAGAGTGTGATCTTCCACAAAACCATCTACTGCTTCGTTCATCTGAGTGTCCAGGAGTTTCTGGCTGCAGTCTACATCTTCCACTGTCACACCAAAAGGAAGGTTTTGGAGAGATTCTTGAAGCATATGGAATCAGACCCTGTTTTAACTCTGGTGTTTGACATCAACGATTTCAAAAATAAGATAAAAGAATTTGATCTCCCTCACCAATCCCGACATGAGTTCCTAAAGAGGATGATGGAGAAATCCCTGCAGAGTCCAAATGGTCACCTGGACTTGTTTGTTCGCTTTCTCCATGGACTCAGTCTGGAATCCAACCAGAGACTCTTAGGAGGCCTGCTGGGTCTCACTGACAACAATCCAGGAACCTTAGAGAAGGTCATCAACAACCTGAAGGAGATGAACACTGCTGGTGTTTCTCCAGACAGAAGTATCAACATCTTCCACTGTCTGCTGGAGGTGAAGGATCAGGCAGTGCATCAGGAGGTCCAAGAGTTCCTGCAGTCGGAGAACAGATCAGAGAAGAAACTCTCAGCCATCCATTGTTCAGCTCTGGCCTACATGCTGCAGATGTCAGAGGAGGTTCTGGAGGAGTTGGACCTGAGGAAGTACAACACAACCATGGAGGGAAGATTGAGACTGATTCCAGCTGTGAGGAACTGCAGGAAGGCTGTGATACGTTTAGGGTACGTAAAGTGTGTGTGTGTGTGTGTGTGTGTGTGTGTGTGTGTGTGTGTGTGTGTGTGTGTTGAAACTCTATGTGCTGTCATTCTTGGCCATGTCTCTCTTGTAAAAGAGATCTTCTGGGTTAGGGTAATCTGGGTGATCTGGGATCTTCTCAAAGGGACAAACCTGGTTAAATAGTTCTAATAATAATTCAACTACAGAAAATAGTTGTCAGAATAATAAATAAAGTTCCCTAAAGAACAAATAAATGATTGATAGAGTCTCTCATAATCTTATGGACTGTATAGGAGAGGCAAGAATCAGCTTGGGCTTCAGCCTGCTGCTTTTTCCTTCACACAGTTGTTATGTTTTTGTTGTTGTGACTCTTTATAATGTGCACATTTGTTTTGGAAGCTTCTTTTTCATTGTTGTCAGTTGATTGCACAAGATTGATTGAATTTACACTGACAACCAAAAACCATTCAATTGATGATGATGATGATGATGATGATGATGATGATGGTGGTGATGGTGATGATGATGATGATGATGAATGATGATGATGGTGATATTGATTGTGATGATGATGGTGGTAGTGATGATGATGGTGATGATGATGATAATGGTGGTGGTGATGATGGTGATGATGATGATGATGATGATGATGATGATGTGATGATGATGATGATGATGATGATGATGATGATGATGATGATGATGATGATGATGATGATGATGATGATGATGATGATGATGATGATGATGATGATGATGATGATGATGATGATGGTTATGATGATGATGATGGTTATGATGGTGATGGTGATGATGATGGTGATGATGATGATGATGATTGAAACAGCAACTTCTCACTCTGCTCTCCTTCATTCAGTGAACTCTCAGTGCTTCAGTGTGCAGTGGTGTCTTCAGCTCTGCAGTCCAGCCCCTCCCACCTCACACTGCTGGACCTGACTGACACCACCCTGGAGGATCCTGGAGTGAAGCTGCTCTGTGCTGGACTGCAGAGTCCAAACTGCAGACTGGAAGTTCTCAGGTCAGTTCCTGCTTTCTACTGGTGGACAGAGTGTGTCAGCAGATGACAACTGGTGTGTAACGCTGCTCAGTGTGAAGACTTTGAAGCAGATATTAAAGACTCATCTAGACAAAGTGGATGTTGTTGATATTTTCATGTCAACAATCTGCAGCCAGAAAAGACTTTGGATGGTGGAAGAAAGTGTGGAAAATGTCTCCAGTCACTTTGGAGCTCAATGGGAGTTGTTGATTGGTGATGAAGGTCACATGACTGAGCAGAAGATCCTGTGAAGAAATATTGGAGGCAGATTAATAGTGCAGCAGTCACATTGCATTGTCACGAGACGCTGATGACTGAAAACAGCCACAAGCACACAAAGGACTCACTGATTATTTTCCATCTTCACTGCTGATTGGCTGCACACTGACTGACACACTGCTCTTGTTATTGTTTTGACAACACACTGGCACAATGACTCCTTTGAGGGAATGACTCAGTGATCCCAACAGCTGCACATCTGGATCATCAACAGGGAGAAATAACTCTTAATATGACATTTACACCATGGAAGAAATCAAATATTGATTCTTTATTCAGGTTGAAGGACTGCAGGTTGTCAGAGCTCAGCTGTGATTGGCTGCTCTCAGCTCTGAAGTCCAACCCCTCCCACCTCAGACACCTGGACCTGAGTAGGAACCAGCTGCAGGATTCATCAGTGAAGGAGCTGAGTGGTTTTCTGCAGAGTCCAGACTGTAAACTGGAGACTCTGAGGTCAGTTCACCCTCTTCACTCTCCAACTTCAGTCACTCTTGTTATTGTTGGCATGATTTTCACTTGACTGGGCCCTGTTGCAGGAAAATAGGATGAGGGATTAAGCTGGGATATCTTGGTTATCCTGGATCAATTGATTTGTGATCTGGTTGCACAACAGTGGAATAGGTGGAAGTGAGATATGTTCTGCTAGAAGTTACCATGGAGATTTATTGTGTGGAGTGAGCTGCTCCAGACCAGGCTGAGTTCCAGGATCTATTTCATCCTTGTCTCTGTCAACAGTCACCACCAGTGGGAAAGCAGTGCTTCTTCCACTCAACACTGCAAATTCTTATCACATTCACCTCCAGCCACTGTCATTATTTCAAGCTTTGGAATCATTTCATTTCAATGATGATAGAGAAATGAGTTGAGATCATGTTGCAATCATTGGATCATTTCTAACATGACTTCTACTTTGCCATGCATCCTATATAAAAATACACATCCCACAGAAACATGAAGACACATCAAAGAGTAACATGAGCTTGTTGTTGTGACAGTGGACGGTCCTGTCACTATGCCTCCAATTGATCATGCGCCCTGGCTGCTTGGCCAAGGGAAGATCCCTTTTGCTGAATGCTTGGTGCGCATGACTATGACCTGGGAGTCTGGGCTTCCAAGCCCGCCCAGGCCGTCTACGCCGACCCACATTTTATTGAGCTTTGAAAGTTGGAGAGTCTGAATCCCCGTCCCAGGCGCAAATCCTCATGGAGGCTTATGAGGAGGTCTAAGATGGCCAATCCGTCAATCCCAGCTCCTTAACGGGGGTCTATAGAAGGAAGCCGTGTGCGCGCACTGATCCAGGATAGCTTTCACCTGGCTTGATGAATCCGTGTCTTCTCATCCTGGGTGGCTTTTAGTGCAACCCATGAAGCCTGGACACACGTGTTGTGGATTGGCTTAGTGACTCATCTTGGATGACGCAATCCTACTTTGGTGCAAGGGGGCCCAGACAGCAAAATCATCAAGAGCCAGTAATGGACTCCACAGTGCAGCACTCGTTCGCTCGCCCCCCCTCTCCCATTTTATTCTGTAGTGTCAGATTCTGAAGTCGACATTTCACTTTGATTTTCAGAGTGATGACACCCTGGAAAAACTCTCGATCATTATAAACTCTCCATCATTTATTCTCTGGTCAGGTTGGAGAGCTGCAGTTTGCCAGAGCTCAGCTGTGGTTGGCTGCTCTCAGCTCTGAAGTCCAACCCCTCCCACCTCAGAGACCTGGACCTGAGTGGGAACCAGCTGCAGGATTCAGGAGTGAAGGAGCTGAGTGGTTTTCTGCAGAGTCCAGACTGTAAACTGGAGGTTCTGAGGTCAGTTCACCCTCTTCACTCTACAACTTGTATCACTCTTGTTATTGTTGTCATGATTTTCACTTCACTGCTGTTGGAAATTCAAATTGCAGTCACTGGTTTTTGTTTGAAATGAGTGAAACTGGTACAGTGTGTAAAATCCTGGCACCTAGTGGTCAGATTTCAGATTGCAGTGTTCTTGCTGGCCTTCCCTCCCTCTCCCCTTCTTGCCAGTGAACTACGGTGGCCTTCGAGCATCATAAAGGATGTGGTTGACAGCAAAGGTGTCTAGTTCTCTGTATAATGATAAAGTTCCATCAATACAAATATTACAACCATCTATTAGCATCACAATCAGTCATAGTCACAGCAGACAGTCCAGTGCTAGCATGATTTTCAGCTAGCGCTAGCATTAGCCACCTGTATGAGCACTTAGATACTGTAGATAGATCCAGCTGGACTCAGCAGAAGGTCAAGGGTCAATGCAGGTTCTATCATCTCAGTCAGTTCAGTATTGATGAGCAAGATGCAGAAAAGATTCCACTGCATTTCAGTCACTTAATAACCATTTGTTCTCAGCATTTGCTTTATTAGAGGATTCCAGCCTCCAACCATCAGTATGAAACTGTCTCTCAAACTGATCTTTCCAACCAGCCGCCTACAAACATGGCGGTGCAAGATGGCCACGACCTTTGACCTTCTGTCTGTTTCTAGAAAGAACCGTTCTAACGGCAGGAAAACCAGAGGACTTTTATTTTCTACTAATCAAAGACTTCAAACTATATTGATGGTTGTATATGAAGCTTTCAGCAATAAATCTGCACTGATTTTACACACTGAACCTTTGAGGCAAAATGCATCAATGAATTCCAACATTGTTAACAGCTGATCAGTGGTCACATGACTAAACAGGTTGATATAAAATATTTTATTGTGGTGATTCATTATTTCAGTATTGTGGTTGTGCTTCTGATTGGTTTAATGAACATTACAGTGTTATAGACATTAATATTTTTTAATTTAAGATAGTGATGAAAACTTCACTCACTCCATAATCTATTCTCTATTCAGGTTGATTGACTGCAGTTTGTCAGAGCTCAGCTGTGATTGGCTGCTCTCAGCTCTGAAGTCCAACCCCTCCCACCTCAGACACCTGGACCTGAGTGAGAACCAGCTGCAGGAATCATCAGTGAAGCCACTGATGGATCTTGTCCACAGCAGAGACTATCAACTGGAGACTCTGAGGTCAGTACTGGTTTGGAACCAGTGGATGATGGTTCCAGCACCAAAGCCAGTTGATCCCACAGCAGAGGTCCAGTGTTCCCAGTCACAGTGTAAGAGGAGGATGGTAACGTCCAGCTGCTCCTCATTCATCCAACATCTGCTGCCAAGCTGCTTCTTCTCTCAGTTCACCACTCAATTATTGATCAGTTCATCTTCATCAGGACTCAGTATCAGTCCAACACTCCATGGTCACATGACCTTCATATGTTCCACACTTGACATGTGACTGAGAGTCTGCTTCTTCTCACCAGTCACTCCATCATCTCCATCAACAGTCAACGTCTCTGTGATGATGCGTTCAAGGACCGTGAGTCCTGACTCCTGCTGTCTCTTCTTCTCTCTACAGGTGGGAGACCTTGGTGATGGAGAGTGAGAGGAGAGTGAAGAGGAGACCTCCATCTAGTGGTGCCTGACAGAACTGCATGTCAGGACGTTTGACTCCAGTGAAGCCTGGTGGCTGGTGGACTGGTTCTCCCTACAAGCTGCTGTGGTTACTGGGAGAGACGTCCCAGAAGCCACTGGTGGACCTTGCAGTGCCACATATGGACTCTTGGATTGTTCTTGGCCTTCCAGTGAACCACTGCGTGAGCACTGGAGGTCAACCATGACTGACTGCTGTCCTCCTCTCTGGACACCACAATCTGAAGTCAATCAAAACTTTTTGGAGGCCATTAATGAAACAAAACATTTGTTCATTCATTTTTGAAAAAAATTCAAAGGTTGTGACAGAATCATCTGGAGTGAACTGACCAGAGGTCAAATGTCAGAGGTTTGACCAATTACAAAGACCATAATTAATTTGATTATTTTCTTTCATCGAGTCCCAGCACTAATAAATATATATTTGTATGCGTACCGATATAAGTATATGAATGTTTAATGCACCTTTTTCTTGACCAATATCATTAAATCCCCACCTGCTTGTGTTTGCGTGTTTAGGTAGATTGATATGTATGTAGATCTATGTTAGTAGCTTCAATGTGCTGTGAAATGTGGCATCTTCACCAACACTTGTATCATTTCACTCAGGTGTCTCACCTCAGCAACAATCACAGTTGTTGCTTCTACATGTTGTTCTTTGATTTCTTGTTGTTTTATTTCTTTAGCAGCAGTGAAGCCCACACCACATCCATATTCATCATATGTATACAGCGTAGGATGATCCACTGTCTCCAGTGTCGGGACAGCCTTCTCAGTGGCTCTTGGAGTGCCAGACCCCGCCTCTGTCCCCAACCTTAAACTAGTGGATTTAGTTCTGTGACACATTTCATTGTGGTTCTTGTTTGGTTCTGATCTGATTCTGATTCCAGTGTTTTCAGAGTCATCTCAATAAAGAGCTAAACACCCTGGTGGTTCTGGATGGTTCTAGGAGGTTCTAACAGCTAAACACCCTGGTGGCTCTGGATGGTTCTAAGAGCTAAACACCCTGGTGGTTCTGGATGGTTCTAACAGCTAAACACCCTGGTGGCTCTGAATGGTTCTGGGTGGTTCTAACAGCTAAACACCCTGGTGGCTCTGGATGGTTCTAAGAGCTAAACACCCTGGTGGTTCTGGATGGTTCTGGGTGGTTCTAAGAGCTTAACACCCTGGTGGGGCTTCAAACACACTGATGTGGTTGCAACTTTGCTTCGCTTCATTGTCAACTGCGGCCAACTACGGTCCGCGGTCCATTTTTAATTGACCCGCAAGAAATGTTCTAAATAGAATAGAATATGGCCCGCACTTCAACTTTTGCCTGAGTGTATTGCACTTCTTAGTTTTAACACCAGGGGGAGCTGCTCCCACTGAGTGCAATGCCGTCCCACTTTAGGTGAGTAAAAAATATATTCCACAGTACCCGTGTGTTAATAAGCATGCATGTGCAGGTACACACGCGACAAATATCAATAATGCGCATCAATTCTGTCACTACCCTGCTTTTGCACACCACTTTCTTATATGCGTTTTCCTTGTTAACACACAGAGTAGAGTACACACCGCTGTGCACAGCGTACACACTGCCAGTCTTTTTGTAGCTCCGTCGTCCGAGTCTTTGAGAAGACAATGGATTAATTTTATTTTTGAAGAAAGTGTACCGACAGCAGTTCCAAAACTGTTATATGTGTGTGCTAACCATTTCGCGAAGGACTGTTTTGTCAATGAAAGCCAGTTCAAAGCTGGATTTGCACTTTGCTTGAACTTAAAGAATGGATCAGTCCCAACGGTTCGTGACGCGACTACAAACTTGGAAGATGTAAGTTTTTAACATTTTATTTTGATTTACTGTTTAGCCTTCCTTCCTATCCTTTCAATTGCTGCTGGAAGCTGACTAAACTGTCTTCCTTCTCCTATGGTTTATAGTATCCTCCTATCATACCTATCATATTGACACAGTTGTTAAAGGATGTCATAAGCCACTGTATGTGGGTTCAAATAAGAAAAGTATTTTTTTGTCAATCATTCATGCTTTATGTTAGTGATATGCTGTTCCATTATTCACTCATGATTGGTGGGAGTGTAAGTAAATCGAAAATCTAATTTTTACGGTATTGACTTCCTGTGTGTGTGTTTTATTTTGATTGGTACCGGAAGTAACTAGCAATTTGTTTGTTCGAATGTTTTAAGCTTTGCATCGCTCTGACAAGATGGCGAACGGCGATCGGTTTCAATAGTTTAGCTCCGAAAGGTTTCCACGTCATTAAGCACCCAGCTGGAATTGGGAACAAGGTATTGTTGAAATAACATGTTTGATGTTCAACTTTATGTAATTTGGTCAGTTTTAATGTGGAAAAATTGCTTACTCGGTCACATGCTAACAGCTATGCTAATACCGGCTACACGACAATGGTTTATGTGTTTATATTTATTTTGTAAGAGCTCATTTTATTTTATTTGTTAGTCCTTTAGCTCTTATGGTGTTAAAGGAAGAATTGAGCATAAATAAAAGCCTGTAAAACATCAGTAAGCTTCACCATTGTCTGGCTGGGATTAGCTACAACCGAGTGTCTCCGGCTGTCAGTCAAACAGGGTGGGCGGGGCCTGGATGCCACTTCCTGTTTGTGCTCCTGGTGACTGTTGAGGTGTTGTCCACCTGATGTTTGTTTCCACGGCTGCTGGATGTTTGTGCCACGTTGTTTCTCTTCTTCTGCAGCTGATTCATCCCACAGATTAATAATGTGTCATTAGTCCACATGACAACTTTATTACTGTGGAAACACAGCTGAGGTCTGTTTCCACTCTGGACCTTTCCACCCTGACCTTTGACCTTTCAACAACTCATCCATCTGTTGAACCTTCTGACTGTTGATCCGTTTGTCAAAAATCAGATGAATGGATGTAAATGTTATGAAAGAATTTTGTCTTTTGATTCTGGTTGTTGGCTCAATGTGACAATAGTGAATCAATAAGTCATGAAATATGCCATCAGTCTATATTGCACAACAATGTCAAGTGAATGATCAACTTTTGACTTGAAGCAATAAAGCAATAACACAATCCAGATAGCAGTGGGAGTGTTTCCTGGCAGTGAACTGGTGCCAGTCAATGAGCTGACGTGACTGATGTCAGGCTGTAGGACCAAGGGGTCACCAGAGGGGGGAGGCAGTGAGTCAGCAGGAACTCACACCTTTTATTTCACACCTGACAGTCACTCTGCTGCTGATTGGTGGAATGGCTGTATAGGTTCCGACCCTTTTGCGCTGATAGTTAATGAGTGCTGATCTTTGTTCAGCTGGGTTCCAGTTTGTTCTTCCTTCTTTTCAAAGTCACTTGGGGACAAAATGCCTCTGAGTGAAGTTTCTGTTAGTTTTTTGTATTTGTTCAATAACCACATCTTGAAGTCCCCACTGATAGAGTGAAAGACAACCATCCGCTGTTCACCATATATGTGTGTGTGTGTGTGTGTGTGTGTGTGTGTGTGTGTGTGTGTGTGTGTGCGTGTGTGTGTCAGCAGCATTAACATCACCTGCCAACATTAGCCAGACGACCCAGATCTGTCTTCAGCTGTCAATCAAACAAGGTGGGCGGCGCCTAGTGCTCTTAGTTCTGCTCAGTCAGTCAGTCAGTCAAGTCAGTCAGTCAGTGGCTCTCAGAGTTGAAATGGCTCAGGCAGCAGCTCAGCTGGACCCAGAAACCTTATCTTGTTCTCTCTGTTGGGGTCTTCTGAAGGATCCAGTGACTACTTCCTGTGGACACAACTACTGCAGAAAGTGTCTCCAACACCACTGGGATTCAGAGGAGGAGAGGAGAGTCTACAGCTGCCCTCAGTGTAGGAGGACCTTCACAGCGAGGCCTGCCCTGGAGGAGAACTTCCTGTTAGCAGCTCTAGTGGAGACCCTGGAGAAGACTGAAATCCAAAATGCTCCTGCTGATCACTGCTATGCTGGAGCTGGAGATGTGGCCTGTGATGTCTGCACTGGGAGGAAACTGAAGGCCCTCAAGTCCTGTCTGGTTTGTCGGGCCTCTTACTGTGACCATCATCTCCAGCCTCATCGTGATGCTGCTCCCCCACAGAGACACAAGCTGGTGGAACCCAGCCAGCAGCTCCAGGAGAACATCTGCCCTCGTCACGATGAGGTGATGAAGATATTCTGCCGCACTGATCAGAAGATCATCTGTGGTTTATGCTGTATGGATGAACATCAAGGTCATCAAACAGTGGCAGCAGCAGCAGAGAGGCCTGTGAGGCAGAGAGAGCTGGATAAGACCAGGCAGAAGATCCAGCAGAAGATCCAGCACACAGAGGAAGATCTGAAGGTGCTTCAGAAGGAGGTGGAGTCCATCAACGCCTCTGCTGATAAAGCAGTGAAGGACAGTGACGACATCTTCACCCAGATGATCCGTCTGCTGGAGAAAAGACGCTCTGAGGTGCAGCAGCAGGTCAGATCCAGACAGGGGGCAGCAGTGAGTGCAGTCAAAGAGCTTCAGAAGAAGTTGGAGAAGGAGATGATGAAGCTGAAGAGGAAAGACGCTGAGCTGGAGAAGATCTCACACACACTGGACCACAGCCAGTTTCTCCTCAGGTTCTCCTCACTGCCAGTACTCAGTCCGTCTCCACACTCCTCCAGCCTGGAGATCCGTCCTCTGAGATACTTTGAGGACGTGGCAGCAGCTGTGATCAAGCTAAGAGATGAAATACAGCAAGTTCTGATGGAGAGTCAGACAAACATCTCATGGACAGTGAGCAACATTGATGTTCTACTGCCAGAACCAGAACCAGAACCCAGGAGAAGAGAGGACTTCCTCAGATATTACCGTCAAATCACTCTGGATCCAAACACAGTGAACAAACATCTGTTATTATCTGAGGAGAACAGAAAAGTGACAGGCATGAAGGAAGTTCAGTCTTATTGTTTTCATCCAGACAGATTCACTGACAAGAAGCAGGTCCTGAGTAGAGAAGGTCTGACTGGACGATGTTACTGTTACTGGGAGGTGGAGAGAGGGGAGGGGCCTCCGTGGGTTTTTGTACGGGGTTGGTGTAGCAGTGGCCTACAGGAACATCAGCAGAGCAGGAGGTTCAAATGGAAGTATTTTTGGATTAAATGACAAATCCTGGAGTTTAGATTGTTTCTCGGGTGAATATGTGTTTTTTCACAACAACATCAGGAGTGGTGTCTCAGGTCCTCAATCCTCCAGAGTGGGAGTGTACCTGGACCACAGAGCAGGTCTTCTGTCCTTCTACAGCGTCTCTGGAACCATGGAGCTCCTCCACAGAGTCCAGACCTCCTTCACTCAGCCGCTACATGTTGGACTTGGTGTTAATCCAGGTTCTACAGCTGAGTTGATGAAAGTGTGACTGAAGTCGTCAGAGAGACTCTGAGCTGAATTCTCACCTTTGATTCTTCAACTGTCTTCATGTTTGTTGCCCAGTGTCTCTGGCTGTCAGTCAAACAGGGTGGGCGGGGCCTGGATGCCACTTCCTGTTTGTGCTCCTTGTGACTGTTGAGGTGGACTGTTGTCCACCTGATGTTTGTTTCCACGGTTGCTGGATGTTTGTGCCACGTTGTTTCTCTTCCTCTGCAGCCCATTCATCCCACAGATTAATAATGTGTCATTAGTCCACATGACAACTTTATTACTGTGGAAACACAGCTGAAGTCTGTTTCCACTCTGGACCTTTCCACCCTGACCTTTGACCTTTCAACAACTCATCCATCTGATCAACCTTCTTACTGTTGATCCGTTTGTCAAAAATCAGATGAATGGATGTAAATGTTATGAAAGAATTTTGTCTTTTGATTCTGGTTGTTGGCTCAGTGTGACAATAGTGAATCAATAAGTCATGAAATATGCCATCAGTTTATGTTGCACAACAATGTCAAGTGAATGATCAACTGTTGAATTGAAGCAATAAAGCAATAACACAATCCAGATAGCAGTGGGAGTGTTTCCTGGCAGTGAACTGGTGCCAGTCAATGAGCTGACGTGACTGATGTCAGGCTGTAGGACCAAGGGGTCACCAGAGGGGGGAGGCAGTGAGTCAGCAGGAACTCACACCTTTTATTTCACACCTGACAGTCACTCTGCTGCTGATTGGTGGAATGGCTGTATAGGTTCCGACCCTTTTGCACTGATAGTTAATGAGTGCTGATCTTTGTTCAGCTGGGTTCCAGTTTGTTCTTCCTTCTTTTCAAAGTCACTTGGGGACAAAATGCCTCTGAGTGAAGTTTCTATTAGTTTTTTGTATTTGTTCAATAACCACATCTTGAAGTCCCCACTGATAGAGTGAAAGACAACCGTCCCCCATTGGCCATATACATGTGTATGTGTGTGTGTGTGTGTGTGTGTATTTCAGCAGCATTAACATCACCTGCCAACATTAGCCAGACGTCTCCGTTTGTGAACCCTGAACTTTGATCTGTCTTCAGCTGTCATTCAAACAAGGTGGGTGGCGCCTAGTGCTCCGAGCTCTTCTCAGTCAGTCAGTCAGTCAGTCAGTCAGTCAGTCAGTCAGTGGCTCTCAGAGGTGATATGGCTCAGGCAGCAGCTCAGCTGGACCCAAAAATGATATCTTGTTGCCTCTGTCTGGATCTTCTGAAGGATCCGGTGACCACTTCCTGTGGACACAGCTACTGCAGGAAGTGTCTCCAACACCACTGGGATGTAGAGGAGGAGAGGAGAGTCTACAGCTGCCCTCAGTGTAGGAGGATCTTCACAGCGAGGCCTGTCCTGGAGAAGAACTTCCTGTTAGCAGCTCTAGTGGAGACCCTGGAGAAGACTGGACTCCAAGATGCTTCTGCTGATCACTGCTATGCTGGAGCTGGAGATGTGGCCTGTGATGTCTGCGCTGGGAGGAAACTGAAGGCCCTCAAGTCCTGTCTGGACTGTCGGGCCTCTTACTGTGACCGTCATCTCCAGCCTCATCGTGATGCTGCTCCCCTACAGAGACACAAGCTGGTGGAACCCAGCCAGCAGCTCCAGGAGAACATCTGCCCTCGTCACGATGAGGTGATGAAGATATTCTGCCGCACTGATCAGAAGATCATCTGTGGTTTATGCTGTATGGATGAACATCAAGGTCATCAGACAGTGGCAGCAGCAGCAGAGAGGCCTGTGAGGCAGAGAGAGCTGGATAAGACCAGGCAGAAGATCCAGCAGAAGATCCAGCACACAGAGGAAGATCTGAAGGTGCTTCAGAAGGAGGTTGAGTCCATCAACGGCTCTGCTGAAAAAGCAGTGAAGGACAGTGACGACATCTTCACCCAGATGATCCGTCTGCTGGAGAAAAGACGCTCTGAGGTGCAGCAGCAGGTCAGATCCACACAGGGGGCAGCAGTGAGTGGAGTCAAAGATCTTCAGAAGAAGCATGAGCATGAGATGATGGAGCTGAAGAGGAGAGACGCTGAGCTGGAGAAGATCTCACACACACTGGACCACAGCCAGTTTCTCCTCAGGTTCTCCTCACTGCCAGCACTCAGTCCGTCTCCAGACTCCTCCAGCCTGGAGATCCGTCCTCTGAGATACTTTGAGGATGTGGCAGCAGCTGTGACCAAGCTGAGAGATGAAATACAGCAAGTTCTGATGGAGACTCAGACAAACATCTCATGGACAGTGAGCAATGTTGATGTTCTACTGAAGGTACCAGAACCCAGGAGAAGAGAGGACTTCCTCAGATATTACCGTCAAATCACTCTGGATCCAAACACAGTGAACAAACATCTGTTATTATCTGAGGAGAACAGAAAAGTGACTCAAATGGAGGAAGTTCAGTCTTATTGTGATCATCAAGACAGATTCACTGACAAAAAGCAGGTCCTGAGTAGAGAAGGTCTGACTGGACGATGTTACTGGGAGGTGGAGATGATAGGGGATTGGGTTGGTGTAGCAGTGGCCTACAGGAACATCAGCAGAACAGGAGAGTCAAAGGAAAGTTTATTTGGATTCAATGACAATTCCTGGAGCTTATTTTGTTACTCAAATGGACGTTGCCACTTTTTTCACAACAACATCAGGAGTGGTGTCTCAGGTCCTCAGTCTTCCATAGTGGGAGTGTACCTGGACCACAGAGCAGGTCTTCTGTCCTTCTACAGCGTCTCTGGAACCATGGAGCTCCTCCACAGAGTCCAGACCTCCTCCTCACTCAGCCGCTACATGTTGGATTTTATGTTAATCCAGGTTCTACAGCTGAGTTGGTGAAAGTGTGACTGAAGTCATCAGAGAGACTCTGAGCTGAATTCTCACCTTTGATTCTTCTTCTGTCTTCACGTTTGTTGTACAGTGTCTCCGGCTGTTAGTCAAACAGGGTGGGTGGGGCCTGGATGCCACTTCCTGTTTGTGCTCCTGATGACTGTTGTCCACCTGATGTTTGTCTCCACGGCTGCTGGATGTTTGTGCCACGTTGTTTCTCTTCCTCTGCAGCCCATTCATCCCACAGATTCATAATGTGTCATTAGTCCACATGACAACTTTATTACTGTGGAGACACAGCTGAGGTCTTTTTGCACTCTGGACCTTTCCACCCTGACCTTTGACCTTTCAACAACTCATCCATCTGATGAACCTTCTTACTGTTGATCCGTTTGTCAAGAATCAGATGAATGTATGTAAATATTGTGAGAGAATATTCTCTTTTGATTGTGGTTGTTGGCCTCAATGTGACAATAGTGAATCAATAAGTCATGAAATATGCCATCAGTCTATATTGCACAACAATGTCAAGTGAATGATCAACTTTTGAATTGAAGCAATAAAGCAACAAGACAATCCAGATATCAGTGGGAGTGTTTCCTTGTCCCATGAAGAAGTTTTGCTTCAACATCTTGAAAAAAGACTGAAGAAGCTCATGTGACCAATCAGATTCCTTCTCCACTCGTGCAGACAGTTAGGTCTACAGGCCTTCCTATTTGTAGAGGTGGTGAGGAGGGGGGGCTGTGGTGGGAGGAGCCAAACCAGTGGGTGTGGTCGTTTGAACCTAATGACCACACGTGTGTGTTTGCTCACCGTGTTTCTCAAAGGCCTCAGCGAGTCTCCACACCTCAGACTGCACATCAGGGGGAAGGTCACACACACACACACACACACACACACACACACTCACACACTGTTTACAGGTGCAAGGACCTGTGTCTGTTACACTGGTGTGTGTGTGTGTGTCCCAGCATCAATCGTATCAGCTGCAAACGACGATTCAGATTGTGAACTATGAACTTTGATTCGTCATCGTCGTCTGTCTTCAGCGCCAAGGAAACAAAGTGCACAAGCAGACACACACCACACACACACACACAGACTCCCGTGCCATAACTCGAGAGACCATTGGTCAGGATGGTAACCTGGGGGGACCACCCTTTCAAGGGCTCGTACAGCTCTGAAAAAAAATCACCAAAGATCATCAACAGTCAAACATAACAAAAGTCTGTTTAAATAAGCAGAATTCAAAAAAGAAAAATTAAAGGAGTCAGGGCCATCATTTTTGGGGACACTCATCAATCTCACTCATTATCACTTCTGCGATCCGGATTATCCACTCATTTTACGACGTCACTTTGGAGCCCCTGGTTACACACTTCTCTGATTTGGTCACTTGTCGCACCTGTTTTACACACTTATCTTTTGTCACTTGTTGCACCTACCCACACACCTCTATGAATCTATCACTTTTACACCCATCTTACACACTTCTCCATTAGGGTTGTGCATTGAATCTTAAGAACTGATTTGATTTTGATTCTCGAGATGCAAAATCGATAAACATAATTCGATTCAATCTGATCCGATATTGATTTGGGTAAGTGTTATTGAAACCATTGTTTGAGCTGCTACCTCAATCACATTAAAGGGGAACTTCAAACTTCAAAGGTATGTACATTATGTGTGAGTGGTCTTTTGTGATTCTTGGCAACCTAAGCTTTCTTAAAGTGTATGGTAAAAATATATACATTTAAGGGTTGGTTTTCAAAACATTTGCGCAACTATCACTACCTCCCAGGTTCTGACTCGGTAACGTGGATGGTACAGAGTCACAGTACTTTATTAAGAGGTTAAAAAAATATTTTCAGAGGTACAAATCAATCCTCAGGATGATTTGTATCCTCAGGAGGTACAAATCAATCCTCAGGATTCTCAGGTTCTGAGTTGAATCTCAGAACCTGAGAATCAACTCTCATGTTCTCATATTCTGAATATGAGAGTTTATTCAGAACCTGACAATCAATATTTTCAACACCTTTCTACTGTTTGTCGCCTTCAGGCCCTGACACACGTGTCTGAATCTGTAACTTGTTGAACACATTCTACACACCTTTCTGAGTCACTTATTGGACCCATATTATCACACACATGTCTAAATCTGTAACTTGTTGAACCCGTTCCACACACTTCTCTCAGTCACTTATTGGACCCATGTTATCACACACATTTATGAATCTGTAACTTTTGAACCCATTCTACAAACACTGTATTTTTGCCCAAAATGTTATCTTCTTTGTTATCCAAGTATGACTACATTTTCATAATAAATGAAAAAAAAACAATTGAAGTGGTTTAAGCGGAGCAGTGAATGCATATTTGTGCACTACTCAGGACCCATTTGTAGCCCTCCCGAAAAATGCCACTTTCCAAAAACATGGAAAAACAAAATCAAACTTGCCTGCTATCTGTCTGTCTATCTATCTATCTATCTATCTATCTATCTATCTATCTATCTATCTACTTGTTCGACCGAGATGAGGTTTATCCCAACAGAGTTACCAAAAGGCCCCATACTGATCCGAGAGAAGGGACAGATTGTGAACCAACACTGGGTTTTGCACCACAACATTCTTAAGTGTTTAAAGTAAGGGATTCAGGGGGTACACTAGGCCACCGCACATGTAAAATGTAAAATGTGCATCGTGACTGGGGTTGTGATAAGTGTGCCAGGTTTTGCACCCAAACGGCCTTCAGAAAAATTGTAGGCCAGGGGGTCAGGGGTATCTGGCAGGATAGGCCTTATTCCAAAGGAAACTGTGGAGTGGTGAGGGTCACCTCTCTGTTCTGTCTGCAGCTACTGTAGGAGAGCTGTGCGAGGCAACTGTGAACCTGGCTAAGTGCTTTGAGTCGGGGGATGGGCACAAGGCTGCAGCACATGCTGCCGGTGGACAACTGTAACTGCAGAGTGATGCATGCTGTCTGTCATGTTAGTCCACAAAACACCAGAAAAAGATACAAGTGGGCAAAACTGTGTGATGTGGGTGACGGGGCTCTGCACAGGTCCCCATAACAAACTTTCAGCCCCACAAATTGGAGGGAAAAGTGCTTTTCTTTCATATTTTTAGAACCCTTTGAGCTGGAGGGCTGGAATATGCATTGTAACTAGGGATCTGACAAGTGTGCCGAGTTTCGGACCCAAGCGACCTTCAGAAGTACCAAAGGCCAGTGGGTCATTGTCTTAATCCCTATTAGTACCATTATTTTCTGTCCTTGTTCAAAGTCTTTGCTTCGATTCTTCTCTCTTCTTCGAGTATTTTGTCGGGATTTTATCCCCATGAAACGTTGATCAGCCAGTTATAATTCTAACGTTCCAGTCACACGATCACACTTTCTGCCTGCCTTCCCCAGGACAGCTGTGGCTACACGTGTTGCTGTGGTGTAAATGGTTCAATGTAAAAGAACTTTGAGTAAAAAAAAAAGCACAGTATAAATGCAGTCCATTATTATTATTATTATTATTATTATTATTATTATTATTATTATTATTATTATTATTATTATTATAAGCAGATGATAAGCATTTATACTTTACCATGTCATCTTAAAATGCTGTCCTGTGTGAGTAGTTTGTGCTGATAATTATAATTTAAGTGGTATAAGCAGAAACTGCACCTGTCATTTTACACATTGTGTACAAAGCATCATCATATCATCATACACATTTACGTTGTGGTACAACAGTTGAACTGCAGCTGCTACAATAGACAAAAGACCTAGATACAGTCAGAGAGTCAGCTCAGAAAATAAGACGTACATAACTAGCATCACTCGTCAACATATACCATATCGGATGCCAACAACGAGCACACAACATAATCTAAGTAAGACCATAGAAATTTTAGAGGTCTTTTGCAGCATATGGCTTACCAAAGGAGGTAGTGACGGATAATGGACCTCAATTTATTTCAAGTGAATTTGGGATCTTCCTTAAAATGAATGCTGTAAAACACATTAAAACTCCAGCGTATCACCCAGCCTCAAATGGATTGGCTGAACGACTGGTCCAAAACTTCAAAAGGTCTTTAGCTAAGAACAAAGCTGTAGGTGGCATGACATTGCAACATTCTATTGCTAATTTCTTATTTAGCTATCGAAACATGCCACACTCAGCCACTAAAACACACCAGCAGAGTTGTTTTTGAAGAGGCAGGTCCGTACTAGACTTTCTCTAGTGAAGCCAGACCCGTCTCAGGCTTTTCCTACTGGGTGTTCAAATCAGTCAGTCGGGAAGAGAAAACTCAGGTTTTTCTCTGTAGGTCAGGCTGTGCTGGTAAAGAACTACAGGAGAGGAGAGAAGTGGTTGAATGGTGTAATAACTGATGTTTTGGGTACTGTAACATACATGGTGTCTATAAATAGGGCATGTGTAAAAAGGCATGTAAATCAGATGCTTGATGCAAAGAGTGAGAGAGGAGAACGGACTGTGATTAACACTGATGGAGACTCTGATTACCATGCGGATTCGGGAGAGGATTGGAGAGACATTGAAACTGTTACTGGAAATACTGGTGAAACACCAGAAGAAACACCTGAAGAAAACCAAAGCTCAGAGAGGCTGGACAATGCTCTTGAGGAATCATCAAGTTCAGGTTGCAGGGAGCGCCCTAAGAGGAATGTGCGCCCACCTCAGCGTTTGGACTTATAATACATCTCCAAAACGAGATTGTGTCAAATCACTATTGATTCTTTTTTTTTGTTGACAAGCAGCATTGGTGTACTAAAAATTACGTTGTAATTTTTTGGGGGTTGTTTGATGTTTGGTGTTCATTTAGGAATAAGAAAAGAGAAAATATGTAAATTTAAAGCTACAGGGGAGGAGTTGTGGTATTTGAAGATAAAAAGCACAGCAAAGTGATAAGGTTCACATGATGAACAGTGTCCTGCTGTTCAGGGTGTTGTACCATGTATTGCCTCTAGAGGGTGTGATGTTTTTTGATCAGACGAGTTATGCTTCTCCCTGGGTCACAGAAGAAATACGAGTAGCTGGTTGTTAGTTCACGTGCCTGCTTACAAGTAAACGGCTGTTGCCAGCTATCCTACCAAGTAGTCGTTTTTCACCGCCTTTCCCACACAGTCTGACGACACGACACAAACATCTACACTAAACATAATAACACCTTCACCCCCACTGAAAATGCTCAATCCTGCAGTCCTGTCTTTACTATTGTATTGTATTTGGACTGTTTATGCACAATTTTGTTGTATACATTTACGTGTTGCAATGACAATAAAGCCGCATACCACACCAAAAATAATCAACCAATCAATCAAATTTAATTTATATAGCACCTTCCAACAACCAAATGGTGCACAAGGTGCTTTCCAGAGTGAAACAAATAAAATCAATTGCAATAAAAACAGTTAAAATACAGCAAAACTGTGAAGAAAAACATAATGTATGGAGTGTGAGAGTCAGTGTCTTGTCAGTAATGTCTGTAGGTGTGTGGACGGAGTGAATGGTATGAGTGCGTGTTGTCTGTGTGCAACAAAGAAAAAGCATCACGGGAAGTGAAAAACAAAGCAGCTGCTGCGGTGGAAGCCAGGTGTGAGAGAGCCAGTGCTGAGGATTTTTCTGTCTACATACACATCAATCTGCTGAAACATGCAAACGGAAGCAGGTGGAGATTTAATTATGTTGGTCAAGTAAAAAGGTGCATTAAACATTTATGAAACAAATATATAATCATAGTGGTGGAAGTTGATTAAAAAAATAATCTAATTAATTATGGTATTTTTAGTTTGTGAACCCTCTGACCTTTAACCTCTGGTCAGTTCACTCCAGATTATTCTGTCACAACCTTTGAATTTTTAAAACAAAATTAATCAACAAATGTTTTGTTTCATTAATGGCCTCAAAAAGTTTTGACTTCAATTCACTTCAGAAGCTGCACTATGAGTAAAGGAGTTGATTTTAGACAAGTATCTGTACTGAAGTAGAGAATGTGAATCATTTTACTACATCTGATTGTCCACTAGGGTGGACAACCCGTCCCGTTTTCCCAGAATTGTTCTCTTTTTTCACCACCTGTCCCGGGAAAAATAAAATCTCTCCCGGGACACAATATGTCCCGTTTTTTAGGGAAAGTGACAAAACCTCATTTGATTTCCGTCTGTGGTCTAGATAGGGTTGCCAACCGTCCCGTAAAATACTTATATATATAAGTAATATATATTTGGCAACTAAAAAACCTGTCCCGTAATGAACTGATACGGGACACACTTCACTTTGACCTGTAAATACCCCTCCCCCCGAGAATTCCCAGATTTGAAACTCTAGGAGGTGGCAACCCTATTGTCGACTCTACTTGGTTGTATTCAGCGCTCTGACGTTCTTGTTAGCTCCGTTAGCTCGTACTAGCTGCTAGGTGTCATTCAGGTGATACTGGAGGCTGGAATCACTGCACTGGATTGCAAACTGCTTGTGGCTCCCTTTGCACAGAGCAGCTCTCTCCTCACACCGTGGGCCGCCCAGTAACAAGAGCTCAATGCTCTGTATATGGTCCAGACACTGTAGCATTGACAATAAAGCTAGCGTGAAGCTTCAACCTGGAGTTGCTTGGTCAGATCAGCTGATGAGAATGAAGCCTGAGGAAAGTCCTGCTGGGGGAACAACACCATGAAAGTGACTTTGCTTCCAGTCGGGGTCAGTCTCTGATTAGTGTCCAGTCATTGGAGTGTTTGAAGGCTCCACTCCCAACAGTGATCAGATGGTGAGAGGATCTCACCCACAAAGGTTTTTCATGACTTTTAGATGGGAAGTGAGATTGTGGTGTCCAGAGAGGAGGACAGCAGTCAGTCATGGTCGACCTCCAGTGCTCACGCAGTGGTTCACTGGAAGGCCAAGAACAATCCAAGAGTCCACATGTGGCACTGCAAGGTCCACCAGTGGCTTCTGGGACGTCTCTCCCAGTAACCACAGCAGCTTTTAGGGAGAACCAGTCTACCAGCCACCAGGCTCCACTGGGGTCAAAGTTCGTGACACGCCCACACACACTGTGCAACACTGTTATAGAGTGTCCACTTGGAGCACGACTGTGTGTGTGTGTGTGTGTGTGTGTGTGTCGTCTCCACTTGTTGTAGTTCTGTCAGCCACCACTAGATGGAGCTCTCCTCTTCACTCTCCTCCTCATCCTCCCTCAATCCTTCCACCTGTAGAGAGAAGAGACAGCAGGAGTCAGGACTCACGGTCCTTGAACGCATCATCACAGAGACGTTGACTGTTGATGGAGATGATGGAGTGACTGGTGAGAAGAAGCAGACTCTCAGTCACATGTCAAGTGTGGAACATATGAAGGTCATGTGACCATGGAGTGTTGGACTGATACTGAGGCCTGATAAAGATGAACTGATCAATAATTGAGTGGTGAACTGAGAGAAGAAGCAGTTTGGCAGCAGATGTTGGATGAATGAGGAGCAGCTGGACGTCACCATCCTCCTCTCACACTGTGACTGGGAACACTGGACCTCTGCTGTGGGATCAACTGGCTTTGGTGCTGGAACCATCATCCACTGGTTCCAAACCAGTACTGACCTCACACTCTCCAGTTGATAGTCTCTGCTGTGGACAAGATCCATCAGTGGCTTCACTCTTGATTCCTTCAGGTGGTTGTATCTCAGGTCCAGCTCTCTGAGGTGGGAGGGGTTGGACTTCAGAGCTGAGAGCAGCCAATCACAGCTGAGCTCTGACAAACTGCAGTTCTCCAAACTGAATAGAGAATAAATGATGGTGTGAGTGGAGTTTTCATCACTATCTTAAATTAAAAAATATTAATGTCTATAACACTGTAATGTTCATTAAACCAATCAGAAGCAGATTAGATTAGAAATGTATTGTCATTGTACAAAATACAACGAAATTCAGTGCACTGACATACTGGATCATAAAACAAGGCAGCATAATAAATAAAAGTCATTAAAAGACACTAAAATACACAACAATAAATAGAAAACATCCTTCTCGTACTCCATTCATAAGGTGCAAGAGGTGCCAGAGTGCGGGTACAGGGTGATAAGTGCAGTATTGCATGAGATATTTGTTGTGTGGTGCAGCTGTCAGTGATGTGTCTTCAGATCAGAGTTGAGTATGGTGATGGCTTTGGGATAGAAACTGTTCATGAATCTCGTGGTGCGTGTTCTGATGGACCTGTAACGTTTTCCGGAGGGTAACAGTTCAAATAGATGGTTGGCAGGATGAAACGAGTCTTTGAGAATGTTGTGTTTTATGCAAGCATCTGGAGTTGTAGATGGTGTCCAAGGTAGGTAGCTGTTGATTAATGATATTCTGGGCAGTTTTTATAGTCCTTTGCAGTGCCTTTCTGTCTGCAGCAGAACTGCTACCATACCAGGACAGGATGCCATAGGTGAGGATGCTTTCAATGGAGCAACGGTAGAAGAAGTACAGGTGATGTTGTGAGAGATCGATTTTCCTGAGTGTGCGGAGAAAGTATAACCGTTGCTGCGCTTTATTAACTATTGCTGTGGTGTTTATTGTCCAAGATAAGTCCTCTGATATGTGTATTCCCAGGAATTTGAAGCTGGACACCCTCTCCACCCTCTCCCCGTTGATGAGTAGTGGTGTGTGTGTGTTCTGTTTCTTCCTGTAGTCACACGCACAACAATAATACTGAAATAATAATTCATCACAATAAAATATTTTATATCTCCCTTTTTAGTCATGTGACTAAAAACAGCTGTTGACAGCTGTTGACAGCTGTTCAAAATGTTGGAATTCATTGATGCATTTTGCCTCAAAGGTTCAGTGTGTAAAATCAGCCTAGATTTATTGCTGAAAGCTTCATATACAACCATCAATTTAGTTTGAAGTCTTTGATTAGTAGAAAATAAAAGTCCTCTGGTTTTCCTGCCGTGAGAACGGTTCTTTATAGAAACAGACAGAAGGTGAAAGGTCGTGGCCTTCTTGCACCGCCATGTTTGTAGGCGGCTGGTTCTGAAGATCAGTTTGAGAGACAGTTTCATATTGATGGTTGGAGGCTGGAATCCTCTAATAAAGCAAATGCTGAGAACAAATGGTTATTAAGTGACTGAAATGCAGTGGAATCTTTTCTGCATCTTGCTCATCAATACTGAACTGACTGAGATGATAGAACCTGCATTGACCCTTGACCTTCTGCTGAGTCCAGCTGGATCTATCTACAGTATCTAAGTGCTCATACAGGAGCTAGTACTAGCTGGCCACTGCTGGTGGCCAAATGTGTGGAAAAATCATGCGAGCACTGGACTGTCTGCTGTGACTATGACTGATTGTGATGCTAATAGATGGTTGTCATATTTGTATTGATGGAACTTTATCATTATACAGAGAACTAGACACCTTTGCTGTCAACCACATCCTTTATGATGCTGGAAGGCCACCATATTTCACTGGCAAGAAGGGGAGAGGGAGGGAAAGCAAATAAGCACTGCAATCTGAAATCTGTCCACTAGATGGCAATATTTTACACACTGTACCTTTAGACCCAGTTTCACTCATTTCAAACACAAACCAGTGACTGCAAATTGAATTTCCAACAGCAGTGAAGTGAAAAATCATGACAGCAATAACAAGAGTGATAGAAGTTGTAGAGTGAAGAAGGTGAACTGACCTCAGAGTCTCCAGTTTACAGTCTGGACTCTGCAGAAAACCACTCAGCACCTTCACTCCTGAATCCTGCAGCTGGTTGTAACTCAGGGCCAGGTGTCTGAGGTGGGAGGGGTTGGACTTCAGAGCTGAGAGCAGCCAATCACAGCTGAGCTCTGACAACCTGCAGTTCTCCAACCTGAATAGAGAATAAATGATGGAGAGTTTATAATGATGGAGAGTTTTTCCAGGGTGTCATCACTCTGAAAATCAAAGTGAAATGTCAACTTCAGAATCTGACACGACAGAAAATGTCACCTTGAAATTAAATCCTCAGTCCAAAACTAATGTGTGTTGAAATGATGTTTGGTCACATGACCACTGATGACCTGTTTTTTTTTTTTTTTTTTTACTTCAAACATGAACAGAATGAAGTTTTCATATTTTTGGATGCCATTTTGATATGAATCAACCTTCAGTTCAGTGTTTATTCAACACTTGTGATGAACTGTGTTTGGTGCTGAAACCATCGTCCACTGGTTCCAAACCAGAACTGACCTCAGAGTCTCCAGTTTACAGTCTGGACTCTGCAGAAAACCATTCAGCACCTTCACTGATGAATCCTTCAGCTGGTGGTTTCCACTTAGGTCCAGGTGTTTGAGGTGGGAGGGGTTGGACTTCAGAGCTGAGAGCAGCCAATCACAGCTGAGCTCTGACAAACTGCAGCTCCTCAACCTGAATAGAGAATAAATGATGGAGAGTTTATAATGATGGAGAGTTTTTCCAGGGTGTCATCACTCTGAAAATCAAAGTGAAATGTCGACTTCAGAATCTGACACTACAGAAAATGTCACCTTGAAATTAAATCCTCAGTCCAAAACTAATGTGTGTTGAAATGATGTTTGGTCACATGACCACTGATGACCTGTTTTTTTTTTTTTTTTTACTTTAGACACTGAATTAGGTTTTCATATTTCTAGATGTCATTTGGATATGAATCAACCTTCAGTTCAATGTTTATTCAACATGTGTGATGAACTGTGTTTTGGTGCTGAAACCATCATCCACTGGTTCCAAACCAGTACTGACCTCAGAGTCTCCAGTTTACAGTCTGGACTCTGCAGAAAACCACTCAGCTCCTTCACTCCTGAATCCTGCAGGTGGTAGTTGTGACTCAGGTCCAGGTGTCTGAGGTGGGAGGGGTTGGACTTCAGAGCTGAGAGCAGCCAATCACAGCTGAGCTCTGACAAACTGCAGTCCTCCAACCTGAATAAAGAATCAATGTTTGATTTCTTCCATGGTGTAAATGTCATATTAAGAGTCATTTCTCCCTGTTGATGATCCAGATGTGGAGCTGTTGGGATCACTGAGTCATTCCCTCAATCGAGTCACTGTGCCAGTGTGTTGTCAACACAATAACAACAGCAGTGTGTCAGTCAGTGTGCAGCCAATCAGCAGTGAAGATGGAAAACAATCAGTGAGTCCTTTGTGTGCTTGTGGCTGTTTTCAGTCATCAGAGTCTCGTTACAAGTCAAACACATTCAAAGGACAAGATGAAGAAATACTGCTGCATTAATAATCTGCCTCTAATATTTCTTCACAGGATCTTCTGCTCAGTCATGTGACCTTCATCACCAATCAACAACTTCCATTGAGCTCCAAAGTGACTGGAGACATTTTCCACACTTTCTTCCACCATCCAAAGTCTTTTCTGGCTGCAGATTGTTGACATGAAAATATCAACAACATCCACTTTGTCTAGATGAGTCTTTAATATCTGCTTCAAAGTCTTCACACTGAGCAGCGTTACACACCAGTTCTCATCTGCTGACACACACTGTCCACCAGTAGAAAGGAGGAACTGACCTGAGAACTTCCAGTCTGCAGTTTGGACTCTGCAGTCCAGCACAGAGCAGCTTCACTCCAGGATCCTCCAGGATGGTGCCACTCAGATCCAGCAGTGTGAGGTGGGAGGGGCTGGACTGTAGAGTTGAAGACACCACTGCACACTGAAGCTCTGGGAAAAAACTAAATAAATGAGAGCAGAATGAGAAGTTGCTTCTTCCATCATCATCATCATCACCACCACCATCATCATCATCACCACCATCATCATCATCATCACCACCATCATCATCATCATCACCACCACCATCATCATCATCTTCACCATCATCATCATCATCATCACCACCACCACCATCATCATCATGAATGATTGAATAGTTGATTTTCGTTGTCAGTGTAAATTCAATCAATCTTGTGCAATCAACTGACAACAATGAAAAAGAAGCTTCCAAAACAAATGTGCACATTATAAAGACTCACAACAACAAAAACATAACAACTGTGTGAAGGAAAAAGCAGCAGGCTGAAGCCCAAGCTGAATTTTTGCCTCTCCTATACAGTCCATAAGATTAGCTGGAATAATTAGTCAGACAAAATCAAAAAGGAAAAAAAGAGAAACGCAACTCAACAAAATATGCTTGACATTATTCTTCATCATTGACTCACAATTCAATAATTTATCCTCATCATCATCAAGTATTTTGCACTTCAAGATTTTTTCAACTCAACAAAGAAGCACACATTGTCAATTGGTCACTGATCCCACTCCAAAATGGAACTCCCAAAAAAGAAAGACATCTATATTTAACAATGGTTCTCACCTTCCATCATTCAAAGACACTCAACCCTCTGAACATGGATTGATTTTCTCTCACTTTAAAAAACTTAGAATACTGAGCGCAAGATTTTCATTCTTTCCTGGAAATAGTATTTCTAATGTTTTCAAGTCCACTATATCTATGAATTGGAAGATCTTTGACTCTATAAATCATTTATTTGTGCTTTAAGTAACTTTATTTATTATTCTGACAACTCTTTTCTGTAGTTTAATTACAGGGTCAATATATGTCCTGCATGTATTTCCCCAAACCTCAACACAAAATGACATATATGACATAATAAGTGAGAACTACAATATGCAAATACATTTCTTCTTCAACAGGTCCCTCATTTTATACATAATACCCATTGATTTAGATCATTTCTGTTGAATATATTTGATAAGTGGCTTCCAGCTAAATTTATGATCCACAATGACTCCCAAAATGTAGTTTCATGTACTCTTTCAATTTCAACTTCATTTATAAGTCATACTAATAATTTTCCCAAATACCAGCAAAGACCATCAATGTTTTTTTTTATGTTCATTTCATGACAGCTTATTGCTATCAAACCATTCTTTGAACACCATCAGCTCCTTTTCTAGCACTTTCAACAACACCTTCACGTCAGGTCCTGAACACAATAAGTTGGTGTCATCCGCAAATGAAATCAAATTCAACTTCTTCCATTCAGTATGAATATCATGAAGATAAAGTCTAAATACCTTGGGTCCCATAATGGAACCCTGTGGAAGCCCACAGGTGACTTTTCTAAACGGTGACACAGTATTGTTCAACCTGTTATTGAAATAACTTCTTATCCGGTGTAGCGGAACACCTCTAATTCCATAAGGCTCCAATTTCTGCAGAAGCAGTAGAATGATTCATTGTGTCAAATGCTTTACATAAATCCACAAAGACACCTACAGCATAATGTTTGTTGTCTATGGCTGGAACTCTATTTTCTACTCATTCCATCACTGCTAAAGTTGTTGATGGGTTACTGCTACACCCATATTGATGGTCACTTCATAACTCATAGTGCTCCATATAATCATGCAGTCTACTGACAAACAACCTTTCTAGTATTTTGGGAAAGTGAGGAAGCAATGACACAGGTCTATCATTTGATATGATGTGTTTATCACCATTGTTGTAGATTGGAACCACCTTAGCCATTTTCATCTGATCAGGAAAAACCCCTCTTTGAAACCATCAATTCCACATATAGGTCAATGTTTTGATGACAGAATCTATGACTTCCTTTATTAGAGACATATCTATATTATTATCATGGAAAGATTTTTGATTCTTCAACTTTCAAACCACTTCTAGCACATCGCTCTCACAAATCCACCCAGGAACATTGAATTATTATTGTTGAAAGCAAAATCATACTTGTTGTCTACATTTCTAATTGTCCTTGCTAAATTAGGGCCCACATGAACAAAAAATCATTCCACTCATTAGCAATTTGCTCTGCATTTTCAAGAAGTAAATTCTCATTTTTTACAAAACATGGAGGAAAGTCAGTTTTACTGTGGTGTTTGATAATGCAGTTGAACAAACTCCACGTATCCTTGATGCATCTTTGTCTGTTTGCAACCATCAGTCATAATAATCTATTTTACACAATCTCATAATAGATGACACTTTGTTTTGATATTTGTTGTACTTGTGATAAATTCCCTATAGAGCCTATTTTTCTTTGTACAAATCACCACCACCATCATCATTGTCATCACCATCATCAAAATGAAGGAAGGATGTGATGTGTTTGTGTGTTCAATGTGTTGATTGTGTTGATGCATGAATCCTTCACACTGATCAAAGCTCCTCATTCTGCCACTGTCACATCTTCATCTCCATCCTGGACTCCAGTGGAGCAGCTTCAATCCACTCACCATCCAACACAAAGCAGCTGAGTTAGCCCTGTGTTGACAGCCTGCTGCTAAAAGTCATCACTCAGGGGCAGATCGTCAAAGAAGGGCGCGCAGCGGTAAAATGCAGCGCGTTTTGCGGCGAGATTGCGGCCGCAATCTGCGCCACAGATGCAGGTATCCACAAAGACTTTTGCGCTAATGACACGCCCACAAATGCGGCACCTGAAACAGGTGCGAATGTTGCAGTCTGGCAACCTGAGAGCAGTTTGTGCCAAAGGTGTTTCGTGAGTGCATGTGTTTGACAGCGAAACTCTGCTAGGATAAACACGCTCCTGAATGGCATTACGATGCCTCCTCCGTCTACCAAGACTGCTGCCATAATGGAAAGAAAGTCAAGACGCGTCAGTCACCAACACCTGAGTACCATTTGTATTTTTCATAGCCTATCTAAAATATTGGCGTACATACTGCAGTCTATGCCTATCTATATATAAGATTTTGGGAGCCATATATATTTTTCAGGCTTTTCAGAGAGGAAAGTTTCCCTCAGAAGCCAGAAACACTTTGACAGACAGAAACTGCGCCTGGTTTTGGCTTGCGGTGTTTCCGTCTGCCAAACTGCGTGCGGACACAAGCGCAAACTCTTTCTGGATCTGCCGCTGTTTGAATGAGGCATATTTGCATAGAAGGGGGTGTGTCCTTTTGAACGTAATGACTCATTTAAATACATTCAAATGAGTTTGGCGCAGCGCTGCCGCCACCTGCAACTCTGCGCATTTTGCGCCGATTTTCACGTTTGCGCCGCCTCTGTGGATCGGAATCACCGTTTTTGGCGCTATTTACACGGATTTTCTGGCGCAAAAGCCGTGCAAACGCTTTGTGGATCTGGCCCTATGTGTTTCCCTTATTGTTTTCTTGGAGACCTGCAGCCACAAGTGGACCTGCTGATGTTGATCCACCCTGTGACTGGAGGAGCTGCTGATATAGCAGGGTGGCTAACACCAAGAGCACACACACACACACACACACACACAGTGTTTACGTACCCTCCTATCACAGCCTTCCTGCAGTTCCTCACAGCTGGAATCAGTCTCAATCTTCCCTCATCTGATGTCTTGTACTTCTTCAGGTCCAACTCCTCCAGAACCTCCTCTGACATCTGCAGCATGTAGGCCAGAGCTGAACACTGGATGGCTGAGAGTTCCTTCTCTGATCTGTTCTCTGACTGCAGGAAGTCTTGGACCTCCTGATGCACTGACTGATCCTTCACCTCCAGCAGACAGTGGAAGATGTTGATGCTTCTGTCAGGAGAAACATCACCAGTGTTCATCTTCTTCAGGTTGTTGATGACCTTCTGTAAGGTTCCTGGATGGTTGTCAGTGAGACTCAGCAGGCCTCCAAAGAGTCTCTGGTTGGATTCCAGACTGAGTCCATGGAGAAAGCGAACAAACAAGTCCAGGTGACCGTTTGGACTCTGCAAGGATTTCACCATCATCCTCCTCAGGAACTCATCATAAGGGAAAGAGTCAGGAAGTTCAAAAACCTCAGATAACAAAGGGTTTGTTTTTAAAGTTGACAGTTTATCCACCAGAATCTTTGTCTTACTGTAAAAGTGAAAGCTGTAGACTGCAGCCAGAAACTCCTGGACGCTCAGATGAACGAAGCAGTAGATGGTTTTGTGGAAGATCACACTCTCTCTTCTGAAGATCTCTGTACAAACTCCTGAGTACACAGAGGCGTCAGTCACACTGAGACCACACTTCTCCAGGTCTTCACTGTAGAACATGATGTTTCCACTCTCCAGATGTTCTAATGCCAGCTGGCCCAGTTTCAGAAGAAGCTCCCTGTCAGCCTCCGTCAGCTCCTGTGGACCTTCTCCATACTTGTGCTGCTTCCTCTTGGTCTGGACCAGCAGGAAGTGTGAGTACATGTCAGTCATGGTCTTGGGCAGCTCTCCTCTCTGCTCTGAGCTCAACATGCTCTCCAGAACTGTGGCAGTGATCCAGCAGAAGACCGGGATCTGACACATGATGTGGAGGCTCCTGGAGGCCTTGATGTGGGAGATGATCCTGCTGGACACATCTCCTCTATCTCTGAACCTCCTCCTGAAATACTCCTCCTTCTGGTCATCGGTGAAGCCTCGTACTTCTGTCAGCCTGTCCAGACATGACGGAGGGATGTGATTGGCTGCTGCAGGTCTGGAAGTTATCCACAGCAGAGCCGAGGGAAGCAGATCTCCTCTGATCAAGTTTGTTAGAAGGACGCTGACTGACTTCTTCTGAGTGACGTCAGTCACCACCTGGTTGTCCTCAAAGTCCAGAGCCAGTCTGCTTTCATCCAGGCCGTCCAAGATGAAGAGAAGTTTGCAGACATGCAGCTGCTCTGCTGTGAGCTTCTCTAACGTTGGATGGAAAACATGGAGCAGCTCCAGAAGACTGTAGTGCTGCTCTTTGACTAAGTTGAGCTCCCTGAATGAGAGAGGAAGCACCAGATGAAGGTCCTGGTTCTCCAGGCCCTGGGCCCAGTCCAGAGTGAACTTCTGCACTGAGAAGGTTTTTCCAACCCCAGCGACGCCGTTGGTAAGCACCACTCTGACTCTGAGTCCCTGCTGCTCAGGTGAGGCTTCAAAGATCTGGCTGCACCTGATTGGACGGTCGTGGAGGCTCTCCTTGGTCTTCTTGGTCTCCAGCTGACTGACCTCATGCTGTCTGTTAACCTCCTCACTCAGTCCCTCAGTGATGGAGAGCTCAGTGTAGATGCTGTTGAGGATGGTTTGACTTCCTGCTTCTTCACCTTCAGTCACATGTTCACATCTCTTCTTCAGACTGATCTTCTGCTGCTGTAGAAGCTCCTGCAGACCATCAGCCTCTGGAGCAGAGAAAAGGTTGGAGAAG
>CM020509.1:21778198-21860789 GCA_009823395.1 Thamnaconus septentrionalis | reverse complement strand
TTGGCCAATCCTCTTCCCTGGACTGCGACGTGATCCCCAGGGCCAATCGACAGAGCCTGCAGACCCACACCAGGAGTGCACCACAAGACACAGCTGGGGGGCACTGCAGCTCTGGCCAGGACACTGATACTTTCTTTTTCATATTATATTACCATTTCTGAAAATTTGCACAAACAGAATACATTCAAAAAATGTATTATACACATATTATAATTTATGTACAGAAATGATTTGGTCATACATTTTTTGCAATTCATAGTCATTCCCAACAGACATAACAGACAAAAATTCAATGCGTCACACGTGGTTCAGACACAGCTTGCCTGTGATTGTACACTTGGCCAGTAGGTGGTGTCGTGTGCACATGAAGCTTTGAGAAATGAAGCCTTTCTCCAAACAGTTGGCCCAAGTGGTTCAATGCCTCATGAGGCTTCACCTCACCATCACTACTAGACAGTGTGGTTTCTTCATCCAGTGAAGGTTGGAGGCGCTCCACTCTGATTACTGATAATGAGAAGAAACAAGTCCTTATTTGGCAGGGAGCCAAATGATCCATCCCTTCTTCCGGTGTCACCTGTGAGAACAATTTCCTGCAAGACAAGCCTGAGGTCACAGGTTCCTGTCCCCCGTGCCTCCGATGGATCATAAGTTCCCCACCCTGGAACTGAATGTGTTGTAGAGTTTTATGGTGGTGGCAAAGCCAGTTGCTTCTGCTGTCCATCCTCTGGTCACCAGTTGATGAGGGATGTGCTTCCTTTGTCCTTCCTTGAGCTCTTTGCATGACTCCCGCAGCAATGCCTTTCTTTATGTGTAGGTCTTTTGATTGATTTCAACATTTCAATATCAATAATCATATTATTGTAAACAAACACCTAAACTAATCATATTATGAAGCACAAACATCTACACTAAACATAATAACACCTTCACCCCCACTGAAAATGCTCAATCCTGCAGTCCTGTGTAACCCAGGTGTAGAAATAACTTTGGAAATAACTCCATGTTTTAGTTAAAGTTTACTTTAAAATAATTCATTGAAGCTGATTTATGTTTAAAACTGTATTTAAAAGTGTTAAAAGCGGGTTCAACGCGTTTTAAAAAAAATAAATAAATATTTTGCTCGCGACCGAATGTGGCCAGTGTCGAGCTGCCCACCGAGCCAATCAGTGAGCTGCGTGAGCCCCAGGTGGTCAGCTCGGTAGTCTGACATCCTGTCATGATTTCCGGGTCCAGAGCATGTGCGTGCTGCGAAGCGAGAGCGGAGAAAAGGAGAAAGACGGGTGGAATGAGTGGCGGTTTGCGAGAACAGCGCGAGATTGATGAGACCTGGTGGGGTAAAACTTACTGCATATGGTGATTCATCGGTCAGGTTTTTTTTTTGTGGAGGGATTTCGGTTAGAAATCCCTGTTCCATTGTCCATCGGAGGAGTTCCTGCTGGAGTCGGGAGAGGTTTCCAGAGATCCCGAGACATCAAGATCCCAGTGTGAGCTGGGTGGCGAGCCGGATCGAAGCACCAACATTGAAATCAGGAATCGAGAAGGATTTCTGATTCCCCTTCTTCACAAAACGTGTGGTAGGACACAAACACGCACTGACACTAAGCAGAGGAGAACAAAAAAGGGCCCCAACACTTGACCTTGGGAAAAAAGGGTTTTATTTTGCCGGCTTTTTATTTTTGTTTATTATTTTCATTTAATACTTTGCAACAAACTGCTGTGATTTCATTGTAATAACACACAAAAATCAAACCATTGTTGCCTGTGTCTTTTGGTTTACAATATTAAGGGCTCTTACAACCTTTATTTCTTCTGTTATTGGTCCATGTATTAGTAGAGCTTATTACTTACCTGTGCTCTGTTCTAACTTAGTAACAAGGGTTACACCTGTCTTTACTGTTGTATTGTATTTGGACTGTTAATGCACAATTTCGTTGTACACGTTTACGTGTTGCAATGACAATAAAGCTGCACACCATACCAGAAATAATCAATCAATCAATCAAATTTTATTTATATAGCACCTTCCAACAACCAAATGGTGCACGAGGTGCTTTCCAGAGTGAAACAAATAAACGCAATTGCAACAAAAACAGAAAGAAAAAGAATGTATGGAGTGTGAGAGTCAGTGTCTTGTCAGTAATGCCTGTAGGTGTGTGGATGGAGTGAATGGTATGAGTGCGTGTTGTCTGTGTGCAACAAAGAAAAAGCATCACGGGAAGTGAAAAACAAAGCAGCTGCTGCGGTGGAAGCCAGGTGTGAGAGAGCCAGTGCTGAGGGAGGCGGTCCCAAACAAGCTGTGCACCGGCCAGGTGCACCTGGTTAGTCATCAGCACCTGAAAGAGACACACAACCAGTACACAGCAACAACAGGGCAATAGCCAAGGCCCCCATGGCCATAACAGGGCCACACTTCACAGCACACTGAACCTACTCACATAGATTTTTCTATCTACATACACATCAATCTGCTGAAACATGCAAACGGAAGCAGGTGGAGATTTAATTAGACTTGATTAAAAAAAATAATCTAATTAATGATGGTCTTTGTAGTTTGTGGACCCTCTGACCTTTGACCTCTGGTCAGTTCACTCCATATTATTCTGTCACAACCTTGGATTTTTTTCAATAATTAATCAACAAATGTTTTGTTTCATTAATGGCCTCAAAAAGTCTTGAATTCAATTCACTTCAGAAGCTGCACTATGAGTAAAGGAGTTGATTTTAGACAGGTATCTGTACTGAAGTAGAGAATGTGAATCATTTTACTACATCTGATTGTCGACTCTACTTTGTTGTATTCAGCGCTCTGACGTTCTTGTTAGCTCCGTTAGCTCGTACTAGCTGCTAGGTGTCATTCAGGTGCTACTGGAGGCTGGAATCACTGCACTGGAATGCAAACTGCTTGTGGCTCCGTTTGCACAGAGCAACTCTCTCATCACACCGTGGGCCGCCCAGTAACAGGAGCTCAATGCTCTGTATATGGTCCAGACACTGTAGCATTGACAATAAAGCTAGCGTGAAGCTTCAACCTGGAGTTGCTTGGTCAGATCAGCTGATGAGAATGAAGCCTGAGGAAAGTCCTGCTGGGGGAACAACACCATGAAAGTGACTTTGCTTCCAGTCGGGGTCTGTCTCTGATTAGTGTCCAGTCATTGGAGTGAAAACCCACAAAGGTTTTTCATGACTTTTAGATGGGAAGTGAGATTGTGGTGTCCAGAGAGGAGGACAGCAGTCAGTCATGGTTGACCTCCAGTGCTCACGCAGTGGTTCACTGGAAGGCCAAGAACAATCCAAGAGTCCATATGTGGCACTGCGAGGTCCACCAGTGGCTTCTGGGACGTCTCTCCCAGTAACCACAGCAGCTTGTAGGGAGAAGCAGTCCACCAGCCACCAGGCTCCACTGGGGTCAAAGGTCGTGACACGCCCACACACTGTGCAACACTGTGGCTGTGTCTCAATTCAGGGTCTGCACCCTTCGAACTGAGTGTCCTCCGTCTGAAGGAAGCGTTCTTCGAGGACCCGGCCTAGAAGGACGGACCAAACCCCGCCTCCCCGGTAACCACCTGGGACGGTCTAGCCTTCGGCGTATTTCCTGGTTGCGTCATCGCCGTTCACTCCTGCTGGCCAACCCCGGAAGTGACGTTTTCATAGCATCAAGCTAACCATTGTTTCGCCATCCAACCATGGCGTTGGATGTTCAAATAAGTAAAAACCCTACGTTAAAAACTGAAAATTTTATGTGAAATTTCAATACTTCAATTTATACGTAGATGGTGCTAATTTCAGCTGACTTCCCAGGATGCTTTGCTGCAGCATGCAAAGCATCCTGGGATACAGAAGGACATGAAGGATAACAGGGGTGCATCCTTGGAATCGGCTAAAAGTAGGACGCATCCCCAGGGTGCATTTGGAGCGTCCTTTGGATCTTTGGGAATTGGGACAAGCCTTCGCGCAGTGCTATGACGCAACTGGCCTTCCAATGCAGCCTTCCAAGGATGCAGACCCTGAATTGAGACACAGCCCTAATGTCCCAATATCTTCATGTCCTCTCTCATGGATCTTTCTTTTTGTTTCACATATATTTTCTGTAATACACAATAAGCTTAAAGAATAGGATCCAATTTTAACACAACAAAAACATGAACAGAAGAAAATGTACAGGCAGGGATGAAAGGTCAGTTGAGGTCAAGGTCACACAGGTCAGTGGTTTTGATGCTTTTTATTTTCAGAATATTGACTCATTGAAATATAATGTTTGAGCTCAGTTTTAAAAACAAAGAAAGAATGAGTGAAAACATTTTGCTAGGAAGAGAATTAGGTTGATGACGTAACGCTCCCTGATTGGCTAGCAGGATATGAGAAGCAAATAGACAATTTTATAAAAGTGGGAGAAAATTTTGAATGAGCGTTTTGACAACCTGACTCCTGCTGTCTCTTCTCTCTGCAGGTGGGAGACATACTGAGGGAGGGATGAGGAGAGCTCCATCTAGTGGTGGCTGACAGAAATGCAAACAGTGGAGACGAGTCACACAGCGAGGTTCTGCCTCTTCCCCCACCTGCAAGCTGCTCTCTCACACACACACACACACACACACTAGCATTTTGACTTGTTACTGCTCTGAAATGTCTCATTCATTTCTGCCTGATTAGCTGTAGCTGCCTGCTCACTGCTCAGCTAAGATGTCTTCTACACTCCCTGGACTTCTCATGTATTTCCTTCTGTACTTTGAGGTTTCATCTGCTCTTCTCATGCTTTATTGTAAAGGACTTTGAACTGTATTTCATGTTTGAAAGGTGATTTATAAATGAAATGTTACTGACTTACCTACTTACTTACTAGCAGGTTATTAGCATTTTAGCATCCAGTGCTAATTAACTAAATCAAACAGGCATTCTGTTCAAATCAACACCATATTTCAACTAAGATCCTTAAATAAACCAAAGGGATTATTGTGATGATATTGACACCACTGTGTATTTAAGTGTATTCAAAGCCTCGACTATAGACAACACGTCACAATAGATTCATGGTCTGCTTGAGGTTTTGGTCGTGTAATCATTAATATCTGGCTCAGTATCGTTAATTAGACAGATTTTCTTCAGCTTTGATATGTATGAGAGTGGAAGTGGGGGTCGTACTCTGGGAAGTGACACATGCAGCGAGGAGCTCCAGGCAGATCGTAATGTAAAGCAAATTTTGTTTGGTGTTTTCGTTTTCTTTTGTTTTCTTTTATTTCCTTGTGTGTTTTTTTTAAGACTAATATTCCAGAAATCTGATGGACCACATAGGGTAGTCAAAAATAAGCTTCAGCTTCAGCCTACTCCTTTTTTCGTTTACAGAGTTGTTTAAAAAATGTGAATGCATCTGGTTGTGCAAATTTGTTTTGGAAGGTTTTTTTTGTTGTTGTTGTGGTTGTTTGTTGTGTTTGTTTCATAAATATATATTTTTTGTAGTTGATTGCACAAGATTGCTTTAATTTACAATGTAAACGAAAATAAAATTCAATTCAATTCAATATTTAAGGTACGACTGAGCGTTCAAATGTCATTTAGAAATATAATACATGTCAATTTATCAGTTTTAATCAGCAAAAATAACCATCTGTGCTCCTTACAGCAACGACGCTCAGACATTCAGCTTTTACAAAAAGACCTGACAGTTGTTGAGTATTAAAATAAAAGATTCCACAGGAGGAAATTTGGGCGGTTCGGTTCTAAATGACAGCAGAAAAGACAAGAAGTAAAAAACTCATTCAAAACAGAGCCGGCAGAAAACTAAACAACGTGGATCTTTTAGGACCTTGGAGTCGCCACTGTCAGACAGACAATAAAGTAACATTCATGTCTTCACTGTAGTGACGATATGAGTGGCATCTTGTCCCAGTCCGAATAATAACGAGCTGACAATCAGCGGAGAGTCACGAGAAAAGCAGCTGAGTGCAGCTGTCCTGGAGGGAGAAGCAGTCTGAGCGCTACCTGCGGCATCGACCTTCGGCAGGAAGGACAGATGTTCCTTGAGGTCTTCAGACAGAACCAGCAGCATCCTTCCAAACACTCTGACAACCTATCAGAATACATACAACACAGTCAGTACGGCGGACCTGCTGGTTGGAGGCGAACTCCGCCTACTTCCTGGTTTCGTCATTTCGAGGAGCTAAGGTATCCGAGTTGAGACAAATGTCATTGCACGTATCTGCCGCTTCCAGGTCATGTGATCATATGACTCCAAATCAGTGTGGCATCATAGTACTCCTGTACACCTGTTGTGTTTTTCACATTTTCAAATCATTCAGAAAAGTCTTATATGATGAGCTTAGCATTTTAGCTTAATATATATTAGGTGGAGTGATATTGTTAATCAAACCAGTGTTGTAACATATTGATATGTCTCTCTTTAATGCCTTCAAACACAGTATCTCTGCTTTATACAGTATATCCACAATTTTACTTTGAAAACACGCTGTAGCCGTCTTCTGTCTCCGTGTGTTTGCTGTAAAGTAAACTTGCATTTAAATGCAATTAAATTAATCAATCCTCCTCCTCTACAACAGAAACTTGTAAAGTCGACTTAAGTAACGTGACAAAGTATTTCTACTTTGTCTCTTGCCACCTCTGGCCACAGGTGAGTGTGAGCTTTAGTTTAATGGCGGAGTGGTTGGTGGAATAAAGCGACAGTGAAGAGCCACAGAACACAAACACAAGCCAGTGGCCGCTTTTCATAAGTGTATCTGTTGTGTTTAATATTTTGTTTGTGAGCTTCTCTTGAAATCTCTGACCATGTACATGAGAATAAAACACGATTTTCAAAATAAATAAAAATAAAGATTGTAGCCTTTTGTCTTCATACAATGAGGAACTGCAGAAGCAGGAAGAGAAGTCCGAATTGTTTCTGTTTCGTTTCAGGCTCCATTTTGAGGCATCACAGTAGCAGCAGCAGCAACTGCGGTCAACCGCAGTCACCAACACCACCACCACCACCACCGCAGTAACAGCAGCGGCAGCAACAGCAGGTGAGTCACTGAGGGAAGAACACATGAAATGTGATCTGACTCGACACAACCAGACTTGTGTGTACTAGGGTAGCCAACACCTAGAGCAGACCTGGGCAAAGTACTGCCACATCCGGTCCGCTGCATGTCCCTGTCTGGCCCGCGTGATGACGGTCATAAATTACGCAATCAATCCGTCGATCGCGAAGCGAGAGAGAGAGTCGCGAAGATACTTCCACGGAACTTCAGCGAACCCCCAGCCCCGCCGACGAAACGTTTCCAAGAGTACCGAACTGCAGACACATGGGCGCCGCATTTGGGTGCCTCTCAACTTTTGCCGGGACTTTAGCACGACCCCCACCCCTGTCGACAAAACGTCCGTTGCCCTCCGACATGATTCTGGTTTGTCATGTGGCCCCTTGCGAAAAAATACTTGCCCCCCCCAGACCTAGAGTATCAAAATCGCGTCTTTTACGGGAATATTGGCAACCCTCCGTGTGTCTGCTGGATAGTGATGGGCATTCCGTCTCTTTTGGCTCGGCTCACTATAAAGAGCCGGCTCTTTTGGCTCCCAAACGGCTCTTCAAATTTTTTGGTGCCTAAAAGAATTTATTACCAACAGTAATAAAAGACTATGCGTAATATGAATTACTAATGTAAAAAAAGAAACATGGACTATATCAAATATTTATAACATAAACACACCTTTATTTATACACTCTACAGAGTGAGAAAAACTGAGATAGAAAGTGCAAAAAACAAATGTTTAACTATTTACAAATGAACTCAAATAACAATTTTAAACTTTTAGTTTTTTACTGTTAAACAAATTTAAAGTCAAACAACATAAGCTTACAGAAACTCACTCAAGAAAATATAAATTCAAATGTGTAAAACAAAACAAAAAACAAAACAGCATTCAGATAACAGTTTTGTCCTTTAGTGAAGATTGACATTAAACCAAGTCCCTCAGCTTTGAGGGGCTGATCCTGTTTCTTCTCTCCGTAATTATCTGCCCTGTTTTGGAGAAGATTCTCTCTGAGGGGACTGATGTTGCTACAATGCACAGTCTCCATGCCATCACGTGTAAGGTGTGGGTAAATTGAAGCCTGAGTTTCGTCAATGTAATTAAAATGTGTCCAGATTTTGCTGCATTTCCTGTTGCCACTCATTTTCTCAAGTTTTTTGTTTTGTTTTGTTTTTTTTTACCTTTTCAGTCCATTTGCATTGTGGCCCCTGCTCGTTTTCTCTCTCGTCATGACTCTCCGTCCCTCCTATCGTCTTTGTGTATCATCTGTGTAACTCCAGCCCCTCCACCCTCTGCTCAGCGCAGACATGAAGACGACACCATATATGTGGCATGGAGAGAGAGAGAGAGACGGAAAGAGAGAGAGAAAGAGAGAGGGTGAGAGAGAGAGAGAGAGAGAGAGAGAGAGAGAGAGAGAGAGAGAGAGAAAAAAAAAAAGTCTGATGGGAGCCGGCTCCCGTCGTTCACGTCAAAGAGCCGGCTCTTAGAGCCGTTTCGTTCGTGACCGACACATCACTACTGCTGGATCCCACTGGGAACTCAGTGTTTCTTCCTGTTCTCTCTGTCTGAAGTGGAACTCACTGGGTTCTCAGCTCACTGTCACACTTGATGTTTTACCCCAGACTGACTCCAGGACTCAAGATGAGTCTTCCAGTGGAGGAAGAGGAGGACGGAGTAAAGTCTCCAGGGTCCAGTGGGGTGTCCCTGAAGAGTGACTGGTCCATGTTTGAACCTATATACTTCAGTAAAGAACCTGGAGCCTCTGGAACACAGTAAAGAAACAGGCTACCTGTGTTATATGATGAATAGACAGACACTGTTAGTCAGATTAAAAAAAATACTATTAATAATCTAGAAAACCAGAAGACTAAAAAAAAAAACTTCATTGGAAAATCATTTTTGTTTGCAGAGTTGTTTCCAAGTCTCCAAGGTCCAGTGGGGTGTCTCTGCAGAGTGACTGGTCCATGTTTGAACCTATAGACTTCAGTAATGAATCTGGAGCCTCTGGAACACAGTAAGGAACCAGGCTACCTGTGTTATATGATGAATAGACAGACAGCAGTAATGTGATTTATTGTGCCATCAATTTAAAATCTCCTGTTAAAACTGTTGATCATTTAGAAAACCTTTAATTTGACCAAAAGACTGAAACAAACTGTGTAAAATACTCTCTGCATCTGGCTGGGTGAAAGAGAGAGAGAGAGAAGTGAGCAGCCAGAGTTCTCAAAGCTCCCTGAGCTCAGGTGCAGCAACTTCCCTGACTACCCAATCCATGCCCACTGCTACCTGCAAGGGAGAAGACCAGACAAGGCAGGCAGGGCAGAGAGAGGGTCGTCAGTCACAACGTATGTCCTTTTAAGGGAATACCAGTGGCAGCTCAACTCCACTGAGATGCATTTCAATCCAAAGTTCAGTGCAATGTGACTCCACTGTCTCTGTCTGCTGAGAAACAAAGGGTCAGTTCCACAGAGCCACTGCTCAACCAGAGCCCACCAGGTGTCAACCACACCAGATAGAAAATATACATTTGATAGATGAATATGTCATCTAATAATACATTAGATGATGTGACAAGACCAGCCTAGAAAACAGCTACAAATCCATGACGGGCGCAACGTGGTGGCTAAAAGACGGCGTCATTAACGGCTGCGCTCCATTCTTTGTGGGTCAAATTCTTTGATTGTGAAGCTGCATGAGGGGATTGAATTTAGAAAACAGAGCAAAAGAAAAGAAGCGATTTGTGAAGAGCCGACTAGGAGGCCAGCAGGCTGTCAGTTAGTGTTGATGGAGACAATGATTCCATCCAACTAATGATGGTGTCAGAAAAACAGGCGACAAGTGATGGAGACCAACAACTGATCCAATCAGTCAAAGCCAAAGTGTCTCCACAGGAAGACGGAGGGGAGTCCTGGTGGTGAGGAACAGCGGCAGCAGCAGCAGTCGTCCTCTGCTGTGTCTCAGGGTGGAGGAGGATTTCAAACTACCAACCACCCTGTCAGGACGTCTCACAGTAAGAGTGTCCACTTGCACATCATCTCACTGTCACTGCAGAGGGACTATAGACTGACTGCAAACACAGTCGCTCATGGAGCTTTATTGACACAATTAGAATCTTGAATTAAAATGACAATTCTGTCCTCATGGCAACATTGTTGTTTCTTCTCCAACCTTTTCTCTGCTCCAGTTGATGATGGCCTGCAGGAGCTTCTACAGCAGCAGAAGATCAGTCTAGCGAGGAGATGTGAACGTGTGACTGAAGGTGAAGAAGCAGGAAGTCAAACCCTCCTCAACAGCATCTACACTGACCTCTATATCACTGAGGGACTGAGTGAGGAGGTCAACAGAGAGCATGAGGTCAGGCAGCTGGAGACCAAGGAGACCAAGAGGAGCCTCCACGACCGTCCAATCAGGTGCAGCCAGATCTTTGAAGCCTCACCTGAGCAGCAGGAACTCAGAGTCAGAGTGGTGCTGACCAACGGCGTCGCTGGAGTTGGAAAAACCTTCTCAGTGCAGAAGTTCACTCTGGACTGGGCCCAGGGCCTGGAGAACCAGGACCTTCATCTGGTGCTTCCTCTCTCATTCAGGGAGCTCAACTTGGTCAAAGAGCAGCACTACAGTCTTCTGGAGCTGCTCCATGTTTTCCATCCAACGTTAGAGAAGCTCACAGCAGAGCAGCTGCATGTCTGCAAACTTCTCTTCATCTTGGACGGCCTGGATGAAAGCAGACTGGCTCTGGACTTTGAGGACAACCAGGTGGTGACTGACGCCACTCAGAAGAAGTCAGTCAGCATCCTGCTAACAAACCTGATCAGAGGACATCTGCTTCCCTCGGCTCTGCTATGGATAACTTCCAGACCTGCAGCAGCCAATCAGATCCCTCCGTCATGTGTGGACAGGCTTACAGAAGTACGAGGCTTCACCGATGACCAGAAGGAGGAGTATTTCAGTAGGAGGTTCAGAGATAGAGGAGATGTGTCCAGCAGGATCATCTCCCACATCAAGGCCTCCAGGAGCCTCCACATAATGTGTGAGATCCCGGTCTTCTGCTGGATCACTGCCACAGTTCTGGAGAGCATGTTGAGCTCAGAGCAGAGAGGAGAGCTGCCCAAGACCCTGACTGACATGTACTCACATTTCCTGCTTGTCCTGACCAAGAGGAAGCAGAACAAGTATGGAGGAGGTCCACAGGAGCTGACGGAGGCTGACAGGGAGCTTCTTCTGAAGCTGGGCCAGCTGGCATTTAAACATCTGGAGAGTGGAGACATCATGTTCTACAGTGAAGACCTGGAGAAGTGTGGTCTCAGTGTGACTGACGTCTCTGTGTACTCAGGAGTTTGTACAGAGATCTTCAGAAGAGAGAGTGTGATCTTCCACAAAACCATCTACTGCTTCGTTCATCTGAGCGTCCAGGAATTTCTGGCTGCAGTCTACAGTTTCCACTGTGACACCAACAAGAAGAAGACAACAGGAGATGATCAATCTGGAGAATCCCTGGATGAGTTCCTTAGGAGGATGATGGTGAAATCCCTGAAGAGTCCAAACGGTCACCTGGACTTTTTTGTTCGCTTTCTCCATGGACTCAGTCTGGAATCCAACCAGAGACTCTTAGGAGGCCTGTTGGGTCTCACTGACAACCATCCAAAAATCATGAAGAAGATCATTAACAACCTGAAGGAGATGAACACTGGTGATGTTTCTCCTGACAGAAGCATCAACATCTTCCACTGTCTGCTGGAGGTGAAGGATCAGTCAGTGCATCAGCAGGTCCAAGAGTTCCTGCAGTCAGAGAACAGATCAGAGAGGAAACTCTCAGCCATCCAGTGTTCAGCTCTGGCTTACATGCTGCAGATGTCAGAGGAGGTTCTGGAGGAGTTGAACCTCATGAAGTACAACACAACCTGGGAGGGAAGATTGAGACTGATTCCAGCTGTGAGGAACTGCAGGAAGGCTGTGATACGTTCAAGGTATGTAAACACTCTGTGCATGCATGTGTGTGTGTGTGTGTGCTCTTGGTGTTAGCCACCCTGCTATATCAGCAGCTCCTCCAGTCACAGTGTGGATCAACATCAGCTGGTCCACTTGTGGCTGCTGGTCTCCAAGAAAACAATGAGGGAAACACTGAGTGGTGACTTTTAGCAGGAGGCTGTCAACACAGGGCTAACTCAGCTGCTTTGTGTTGGATGGTGAGTGGAGTGAAGCTGTTCCACTGGAGTCCAGGATGGAGATGAAGATGTGACAGTGGCAGAATGAGGAGCTTTGATCAGTGTGAAGGATTCATGCAGACAGTCAATCAACACAATCAACACATTGACCACACAAACGCATCACATCCTTCCTTCAATGGGCAGCAGACAATAAAACAGCAGTTGGATCAAAGATGCAGTGGAGTCCAAAGTGACGCCAGCGAAGGAGCTCTGATCCAGTGGAGCTCCAAGCTGCAGTGACTTTACACACAACTGAGCATCATGCTGAGTTGAAGCAGCAGATCAGAGCAACACTGTCAGTCACAACAGGACGTGTTGACACTCACTGGAGTGTGAAGCTGCACTGAGTTCCCTTGTTGAGGAGACTGTAGTGGAGACACTTAGGTCCGGGGGCTTCATTTACAAAAACGTACGTGGATTTCATCCTGAAACCCAGATAACTTAGTTTGTACAAAAAAATCCAGATGTTCAAAAATGTTGTGAACGCACAAACGCACACACATTTCCTTTGAACATCCTAATCATCGTGGAATTGATCGCACATGAGCGCGAGCCCTGCTCCTCCCTCGGAACGCCTCCACATACATATGCATATCTATAGAAATCAACTTTGCAGATTGGAATTTCTTTCATTCCACAATCGATCTCAGCATGAAAAAGAAAAACTTTACTGACTAGAAGCTGGAAACACTTCGAAATGAAGTAGAGACTTGGAAAGATGTAAATATCTCCACGGCAGACAGAGTTGATTCATGGGCCTCATCATATCTTTGTTCTCCGCTGTGCTTAGTCAGTCTGTAGCATCATCCGCTGCGTCTTCCAAAAGAAGCCACGGTCACCAAGGTCGATTAAACAAAAGTGTATTAGAATCAACATTAGATGCAAAATGTATTATTGGCTTCCATTGAGTCATTTTACACATCATCAATATGGAACATACTATAAATGGCACAGAGCACTGGCGAAAATGAAGTCAGTAAACATTACACACGTCATTAAAGGTGACCTATTATACTAACTTTCGGGCCTTTGTATTTGATTTCTGGCTCCTCCAGAGCAGCAACACACGGTTACCAGCACTGAAAGCTTTGTAGATCTGTGTCTCTCGCTGCTCGTTTCCTCCTATTTCCTGCATCCTGTGAAAACGGTCTGTTTTACTTCACTCCATCCCCGGCCTCCTCCATGTACGCCCCCGCCCAGCCCACTGCGCTGTGATTGGTCACACTCTTCGTCGCTGCTGAGACTCTCTTTCTCAGTGTGCCGGTGCGGGACTGAAGAGTAAACGGCAAACTTTAGGAAACAGGCACGATTTAAACACTTACCGTCGGGAAGGTTTCACCCTTTAGCAGCTGTTTACCGTTTTTTTTACCGTATTTTTGCCAGACATTTTAATAGGGCTTAGAATGATTTTGTTTCATACTGTTGACTTGTATCAAATCACTGTCCTATCAGACCAAATATGGACGCTGAAACGATCACTTGAGTCATAGAGTCGTTTATTATTAGACAAGAATATCTGCACAACTTAAGTCCACACAAAGCACAAAGCAGCAAGAGCTCTATACAAGCCATGTTAACATGGTGGCAGCGTGAAAATCGCTATAAGGAGTGAAACTTGCAAGCCGCTGCCTCTTCAGTTTCGCTGCAAGCAAACACAACACACATAACAAGCAGAGCACAGAGTTAGCGTGGTGGCTAACAGTTCATCAACACGATTCAGCGGTTGTACGTTGCAAGTAGTCTTAAAACTAATGTTGTTTGAGGTCACAATACACTCACAGTCCTCATACATGTTTTCAAATATTGCCGTGGCTGACTATTCTCTTGTCGTCCACCAGGGGGCAGAGTCGAGCTGGTCTCCCTCCCGTTGCCCACCGGGCCGTGTTCCATCGCATCAGGCTGAACAAACCCCCAACATTTTCTCTGTTCGTTCCACTCCGACGGTTTTGGTCCTTGGTGCTTCGGTAGTCGCACGGAAAAGCATCATAGGTGCCCTTTAATGTGGACAAAGACCACATTCTGTTCACATGTCCGTGAGGAATGCGATGCGAAGGGTTGAAATCACCTCCTTGAGGTGGTTTGAGTGATCGGATCACAATCCGCATCTGGGCTGTTTCCACCTGGTCACTTCAAGTGGTTTTTGGTGATCGGATCACAAAAACCACTTGAAGTGACAACGTGGGAACAGGGCCTCTGTCTGTATGCTGGCATTAGCATAACAGGGATGTGTTCACAAAGTCCAATGTGGGGGAGGGGGATGGCTTTGTATGCTCCTTTGAGAGAAGTGTAGACCAGGTCCAAAACGTTGTCCCCCCTTGTTGGAAAATCAACATGCTGGTGGAATTTTGGAAGGACAGTCTTGAGGTCAGCATGACTAAAATCTCCAGTGAGGATGGTAAAGTCATCTGGGTTTGCTGTCTGTTGATCACTAATGGCCTGGTACAGTTCATTAAGTGCAACATTCCTCTCACTGCTGTTGTTGGTGGGAGGGATGTAAACTGCAACTAGCAAAATGGCCGTAAACTGCCTGGGCAGATAGAATGGACGGCACTTTATGATTATGAACTGTGCCAGTGGTGAACAGTGTTTGCATACCACTGCAGTGTCCAGCACCACGCACCACGGATGTAAAAACATACTGCAATACCGCGGGACTGCCCTCCATTTACGTGATGATGATGATGATGATGTGATGATGATGATGACAAAGCAATTGATCAGACATTTATGAGTCTTCAATCACTTTCACAGTCTTCACATGTTGACCACAACTTCTCACTCTGCTCTCCTTCATCCAGTTCTCTCTCAGAGCTTCACTGTGCAGTGGTGTCTTCAGCTCTGCAGTCCAGCCCCTCCCACCTCACACTGCTGGACCTGACTGGCACCACCCTCGAGGATCCTGGAGTGGAGCTGCTCGGTGCTGGACTGCAGAGTCCAAACTGCAGACTGGAAGTTCTCAGGTCAGTTCCTGCTTTCTACTGGTGGACAGTGTGTGTCAGCAGATGACAACTGGTGTGTAACGCTGCTCAGTGTGAAGACTTTGATGCAGATATTAAAGACTCATCTAGACAAAGTCGGTGTTGTTGATATTTTCATGTCAACAATCTGCAGCCAGAAAAGACTTTGGATGGTGGAAGAAAGTGTGGAAAATGTCTCCAGTCACTTTGGAGCTCAATGGAAGTTGTTGATTGGTGATGAAGGTCACATGACTGAGCAGAAGATCCTGTGAAGAAATATTAGAGGCAGATTAATAGTGCAGCAGTATTTCTTCATCTTGTCCTTTGAATGTGTTTGACCTGTAACTAGGGCTGTCAGCGTTAACGCATTAATTGCGATAAGTTAAATGCAATTCATAACGTACGGTTCACGAAGCACCGTAGAACAGAACTGCTTCCTGTCAGCTCCCTTGTTAACTGATGGTGTCATTCAGACCAGACTGGAAGTGGCGCGACTCCTCCTCCTCCTCGAGCGATCCGCGTCAAGCTGGACAGGAAGTCACTCAAAGAAACACAAGAAATCCAATAAATTTTCAAAATAAAAGCAATTTTCCAAATAAGATACCACAATTGACAAATGCAATTGTATTCGTGTACATTATATTTATCAGTATCTAAACACAGTGTGAGAGAGATGAAAACAAACAAACACAGGAAAGAGAGCAACAGAGGACTTCTGGTGAGCACGGAGACAACATGGCAGATTAACCCCGACGCTTTCCCCGAGACACAGAATACATCCCCAGATTCAAGTACTCTAATGCGGTAATTGAATAAATATGAATGAGGAGGGGGATAAAAGCAGCAGGGCTAAAAGCAAAAAGAATACAAGATCCCAAAAATCTGAGAAAGTGGCCGTGGAGAGCGACGACGACGCTAATGCTAGCTCACCTAGCTCAGCCGGACTCCACTCGGCTGAAGCTAGCTTGCTAGTCGATACACACAATGAGATCAAGGCTATAGGCTCCGGTGTAAAGGACGAGCTGCAGTCATTCTGGTCTGAATTGAGAGGTGACGTGAGGAGGGAGATGACTGAACTCCGAGACGAGATTAACCAGGCTCTGGGAGACATTAGAGGCGACTTGTAAAACACATCCACCCGAGTCGAGGAAGCTGAGGGGCGCGTGGCCGAGCTGGAGGAGCGCAATCACAACCTGGAGGATTCGCTCCGAAAAATATAGCATAAACAAGAACTTACGCAGACAAAAATGACGGATTTCGAGGCTCGGTCGCGGCGAAACAATATTCGCCTCTACGGAATACCAGAAGGTGAGGAAGAAAATAATATGATGAACTTTGTGGCCAAACTACTGAAGTCAGAGCTGGATGTCCCCAACGGGCTCGACCTGAAAATACAATGCTGTCACAGAGCTCTGGGTCAGCGACCACCACAGAGAGCCCCTCCGCGGTCAATAATAATTAACTTCCAGGAGTACACAACTAAAGATCGTCTGCTTGGAAGAAGGAGGAGGTCTTTTACAAAGTCGAAAGAATTTTTTTTGATCACGACTATTCGACGGAGACAGTTATGAAAAGAAGAGCGTATGCAGGAATAAGGAAGGTGCTTAAAGAGAAGGGCGTGCGATTCCAGACCCCCCCACCTACTAAGCTTAAGGTGTTTTTGGACGGAGGAGCCAGGTTTTACAACGACGCAAGAGAGGGTTTCCCATCGATCAAGATGAACCTGGCCCTGCCACAAAATCTCGTACCACGGCGTGGGAGCGGGTTGGGAACAAACATCGTCCAGGAGCATCGCACCCGGAGCAGATACGAGAGAAGCTGAATATCTACCACCACGATCCTCCGGAGTCCTGACTCTTACGTCAGGGTCCTAATTTGTCTGACCTCCTAAAGTTTCATCAGGTGAATTGATCATATGTTAATGCCTAAAAAAAGAATTTTATCGTTTTTGGTTTTTTTTCTCCTCTTTTCCCCACCTGCCTCACGTTGCCTATAAAACTGACTTTTAGCTTGAAATAAGATGGCTTGATTATTATGGGGGAGCGGACTGGTGGAAAGACCAGTGCCGTACTGTTATGCCATTTGAAGTAGCTTTTGTAACTTCAAAGGGGGCCCTTTTGTTGAATCAGGATTTCCCCTCAACCCTCAGGAGCTTGTAAGTTCCCTAACTGAGAAAGGAGGGTACTGATGTGGCATTCCTTCAGGAAACACATTTATCTGAAGTTGAACATGCAAAACTGAAAAGGGGTGGCTTTAAATCTGTATTTTATTCATCCTATAAATCATGACATAAAAGAGGGTCAGCCATCTTTGTTTCAAACCAGGTTCAATATGAACATATTTTAGAGGTGACAGACAAACAGGGTTGATATGTAATGATAACAGGAAGGATTGATGGGCTGATGGTTACTCTCTTTAGCATATATGCTACACCTGGAAGTGATTGGACATTTTATAAAAAAAGTTATTTGATTTGATGTCTACTGAAGCTCAGGGTGTGCTTATATGTGGAGGAGATATGAATATAAGATTATCAAAAATGGAATCCTCCACCTCTAATTTAGAAGTGATAAACTTATGGTTAATAAAATAAACTCAATAGTGAAGGAAATCGGCATAATAGATGTTTGGAGGGAGCTTAGTCCGACAGGCCGTGACTATACTTATTTTTCTGCACCTCAATCGACTTATTCAAGGATTGACTACTTCTTTACATTTAAGAGAGAAAGTTTTAGAATCAGGTCATGTGATATTGGAACAATTGATTTGTCTGATCACTCACCAATAGTAATGACAATTAAAATTAGCAATAACCCAAAAACTACATTATGGAAACTGAACTCCAGTTTACTGAATAACCCACAGTTAAAAGCAGACCTAGGAAAAGAAATAAAGTACTATTTTAATCAAAACAACAATGGAGAAGTCCCCTTTCCTACAGTGTGGGATGCATTCAAGGCAGTCCCAAGGGGGAAAATAATTTCTATTTCATCTTCGCTAAAAAAGCGGAGACAGGAGAAGCTTAGTTCCTTGCAGACCAAACTCAAAGAATTACAAAAAGACCAAAAAAGTAGATCAGGGACTAACAAGGATGTAACAATTAAAAAATTACAAAATGAGATAAATGAAATATACTCAGAAGAGGTTAAAAAGAGACTGGTTTTCCTGAAACAGAGGCACTATGATGCTGGAAGTAAGGCAATGAAACTGTTATCATATAAACTGAGGAAACAACAGGCAGATGCCACAATTAATAAGATAAGATGCCCCCAAACTAAAAAAAAAAATCCAATTTGGACCAGACCAAATTCAACAAACTTTTGAAAATTATTATAAGGAATTATATTCTCAGCCAAATTTGGATGATGAAGAAGAGATGACGAGTTTTCTAGACTCTTTAAATCTTCCCACAATCACACAGGAACAAAATACACTGCGGACATCACGGAAAAAGAAGTCAAGGCAGCAATATCAAGACTCAAACCATGTAAGAGCCCAGGCTCAGACAGCTTCACTGCCGAGTGGTACAAGTCTTTCCAGGAACAGTTAACTCCAAGACTGTGCCAGTTATGTAATGGAGCACTTAAAGATGGGAAAATTCCCCCCTCATGGAAACAAGCCATAATTTCAGTAATCCCAAAGGAAGGTAAAGACTCATTAGATTGTAAACAATTTCGACCGATATCAGTGTTAAATATAGACTATAAAATTTATATGTCAATATTGGCCAGGAGGATTGAAGGACTTTTGCCATCTCTTATCCATTTGGACCAGACTGGATTCATCCACGAGAGACAGACCCAAGACAGTTTGAGAAGGACACTACATATTATGTGGCATATCCATGAAAACAAGACACAAGCTATGTTAATGGGATTGGATGCAGAAAAGGCATTTGATTCAGTAAGGTGGACTTTTTTGTCTAAGGTGTTCGATAAATTTGGTTTTCACTATACTCTTATTGAGGCCTTCAAAATAGTTTATAATAATCCAACAGCAAGAATTAAAATAAATGGCAGCCCCTCAAACTCTTTTATCTTGGAACGTTCTTGTAGACAGGGCTGTCCTTGCTCTCCATTTTTGTTTGCCCTCTTTATTGAACCGCTTAGTCAATACATTAGCCAAAATAAACAAATTAGGGGTATAAGTATAAGAACACAAAATATCCTTGTTTGCAGATGACATATTCATTTTTTTTTTATCGCATCCATCCACATCTCTACCAATTTTAATGTCATCAATGGATATGTTTGGTAAATTATCAGGCTATAAAATAAATATTCAGAAAACTCAGACTATGACCTTTAATTTTACTCTACCAGATGACTTTGTAACTAAATATAGCCTGAGATGTAACATGAAATCAATGAAATATCTGGGAATTAACCCTACTGAAGACATTACGAAACTATTTGAAGGCAATTATATTCCTCTCAACCTTAAAATCAAATCTGACATCTCTAGATGGAATAACCTACCCTTCAGTCTAAACTCAAGAATTGAATCAGTCAAAATGGTGATTTTGCCCCGCCTGTTGTATCTCTTCCTATCGCTGCCAATCGAAATAAGTGATGGGCAGTTTATTGAATGGCAGAAATTAATTTCTACATATATCTGGATGGGAAAAAACCCAGGATAAAACTTAAAGTAATGCAATTGCCAAAAGACAAGGGAGGAATGGCGTTGCTAGACTTGAAAAACTACTATTATGCGGCCCAGATGAGAACCCTGGGATATCTCTGTGACTCACAATACAGGGCCAGATGGAAGGAAATAGAACAGGCAGGATTTGTTGGTCCACCTATTCAGGCCTTAATGGCAGACCCAAAACTTCAAAATGATCTTACAAATAAAAATAACCCCTGAATAAAAACAACATTAAAAGCATGGCAGAAAGTAGTTAGGAAATACAATTTAAAGGGCGCAGAAAATATACTACGCTGGTGCACATATGATACGGATTTTATCCCAAACAGGACAGATAGTAGATTTAAAATACGGATGGATAGAGGCCTTACGGCTTATTGCTGCTTCTTACATAATGGGTCTGTGAAAAGTTTTGACAATCTCAAAAAGGAATTTGGTTTGGAGGGGCAAGATTTTTTCAGGTATCTTCAAGTAAGGCATCAACTGAAAACAATTTTGACAGAGGATTTGACGAGTGATATTCTGAAAATCTTTATTTCAATTTACAAATCCGGGAGTGGAAAGAAATTGATATCTAGGATGTGTGGTTCAGATTTAGCTAATCATTATCATTTATTTTGGGACTGTCCGAAACTTCTGTCTTATTGGCATGACATTCATGATTGTCTGGAACACATATTTCGAATGACTGTACAATTTGATGTCAGCGCAATGTATTTCGGTACTATGATATTACATACCCGAGCGATAGCAGATAAATATCTAATGAAGATGTTACTAATTGGAGCGAAGACGGCAGGGAAGTGGTTACAACCCAATGCACCTACAATGGAAGACTGGCAAGAAACTGTTCAAGGAATTTATACTATGGAGAAACTGACATTTGATCGAAGACTACAATCAGAGACATTTGATAAATGGTGCTCCAAATGGACAAGTTACACAGGAGCACGGAGACCTGAACTGCTATAAATACTTCTAGTGCATGACTTGAAGTACCAGACTGTTGATTTATAAATATTGGAAGGAAGTGTGACATCCATTGTTCGAACGTTCAGGATATATTTTATATATTACAAAATGGAACTGAGAATAACAGAGGTCACAGTCAGTCAAACTGCACGTCTGTCTGCCTTGCTGTAAATGTATGTTTGTGTTGAAACTATTTTGTATGTTTCTCTCAGAAAAATAAAATGATAAAAAAAGAAAGAAAAGAAAGAGAGCAACAGAGTGGGCTGGCTACGGGGCGGGGGTGGGGTTTTGGGTGTCTAAACACATACAAACAGGGAAAGAGAGAGAGAGAGGCAGAGAGGAGTTGTTGTCAAGTGAAGATGGACAATGTGAAATTGATCTTGAAGAAAAAAAATAGCTCTGAATGGGAATAAACAACAACTGAGCAGTAGCGCTTGTTGAGCCTCGGGGAGAAATGTGCGTCTAGTGTGAACAGGGGCTGCGACTCGCGCATAATTTTCATGGGCGAGGCACTTCCATGTCAGGTGTGAACCCAGTGTAAGACTCGCAGTCGGCCTGGACATGCAATTCAAACCGCAATAAATCGCAGTTAACTATGAAGTTTCTGCGATTAATCGGGATTAAAAAAAAAAATCATTTGACAGCCCTAATTTATTCCTTATTCAGGTTGAAGAGCTGCTGGTTGTCAGAGATCAACTGTTCTTCGCTGCTCTCAGCTCTAGAGTCCAACCCCTCCCACCTCAGACACCTGGACCTGAGTGACAACCAGCTGCAGGATTCCAGAGTGACGCTGTTGAATGATTTTCTGCAGAGTCCAGACTGTAAACTGAAGACTCTGAGGTCAGTACTGGTTTGGAACCAGTGGAAGATGTTTTCAGTACCAAACACAGTTCATCACACATTGAATAAACACTGGACTGAAGGTTGATTCAAATCAAAATCACATCTAGAAATATGAATACTTCAAGTTTGAAGTAAGAAAAAAGAAGGGAAAACTCTCCATCATTATAAACTCTGCATCATTTCTTCTTTATTCAGGTTGGAGGACTGCAGTTTGTCAGAGCTCAGCCTTTTTTGGCTGCTCTCATTTGTGAAGTCCAAACCCTCCCACCTCAGAGAGCTGGACCTGAGTGAGAACCAGCTGAAGGCTTCAGGAGTGAAGGAGCTGAGTGGTTTTCTGCAGAGTCCAGACTGTAAACTGGAGACTCTGAGGTCAGTTCACCCTCTTCACTCTACAACTTCTATCACTGTTGTTATTGTCGTCATGATTTTCACTTCACTGCTGTTGGAAATTCATGGAAAGTCAATTTGCAGACACTTGTTTGTGTTTGGGTGACATGGTGGTGCAGTGGTTAGTGCTGCCACCTCACAGCAAGAAGGTCGTGGGTTCGATTCTGGGCCTGGGACCTTTCTGCGTGGAGGTAGCATGTTCTCCCTGTGTCTGCGTGGATTCTCTCCGGGTTCTCCAGCTTCCTCCCACAATCCAAAAACATGTATGTGAGGTCAATTGAACACTCTAAATTGTCTGTAGGTGTGTATGTGAGTGTGAATGGTTGTTTGTCTCTATGTGGCCCTGCGATGAACTGGCGACTTGTCCAGGGTGTCACCCTGCCTTCACCCAGTGACAGCTGGGAGAGGCTCCAGCAGACCCCCGTGACCCTGAGCTCAGGAAGACGTGGGTATGGAAAATGGATGGATGTTTATGTTTGAAATGTATGAAATTGGGTTTAAAGGTACAGTGTGTAAAATCCTGCCATCGAGTGGTCAGATTTCAGATTGCTTGTGTTGCAGATTCTGAAGTCGATGTTTTAGTTTGATTTTCAGAGTGATGACACCCTGGAAAAACTCTCCATCATTATAAACTCTCCATCATTTATTCTATATTCAGGTTGAGGAACTGCAGGTTGTCAGAGCTCAGCTGTGATAGGCTGCTCTCAGCTCTGAAGTCCAACCCCTCCCACCTCAGAGAGCTGAACCTGAGTAGGAACCAGCTGAAGGATTCATCAGTGAAGGTGCTGAGTGGTTTTCTGCAGAGTCCAGACTGTAAACTGGAGGTTCTGAGGTCAGTACTGGTTTGGAACCAGTGGATGATGGTTTCAGCACCAAACACAGTTCATCACACATGTTAAATAAACACTGGACTGAAGTAAGAAAATCAGGTGATCAGTGGTCATGTGACCAAACATCATTTAAACACACATTAGTTTTGGACTGAGGATTTAATTTTCTGTAGTTGCAGATTCTGAAGTCGACATTTCACTTTGATTTTCAGAGTGATGACACCCTGAAAAAACTCTCCATCATTATAAACTCTCCATCATTTCTTCTCTATTCAGGTTGAGGGACTGCAGTTTGTCAGAGCTCAGCTGTGATTGGCTGCTCTCAGCTCTGAAGTCCAACCCCTCCCACCTCAGAGAGCTGGACCTGGGTGGGTACCAGCTGGACTATTCAGCAATAAAGCCACTGATGGATCTCATCCACAGCAGAGACTCTAAACTGGAGAGTGTGAGGTCAGTACTGGTTTGGAACCAGTGGATGAGGTCCAGTGTTCCCAGTCACAGTCAGTACGTTTACATGACACTGGAGAAAACTGAATTATTGCCTTAGTCCGACTATGGCTGCACAACTGAAGTGCATGTAAACGTGTTAGTCCGACTGTGATCGGAGTTTGAGAACTCCCATTGGAATTGGAGAACTCTGATTGAGGCACCCCGGTAATAGAATTCGAATTCCAATTTCTTTGCCATGTATCCGCCTTAGTCAGAGTATAACTGGACAATGTGTGTGCGCATGCGCCACACCCCCACGTTAGCGTGTGTCCCGGATCAAAAACATTCCAGACAGGAGCTCCTTCAACACGTGGCGCAACTACAAGTTTGTGTATAACTCAGGACACAACTGAGAACCTTTTTAGTTGATTTGTGTTCTCCAAAAAGAGTTTGCAATGACTCAGTGTTCTGAACAACTCGCCAGTTCATACAGAACAATGGCTCTTCTCACCTGCAGTGGAATTGTGGCTCGTAGTTGCTTCCTGGAGGCTCTAAACAGCTTCACAAGGTCACAAAGTTCCGTGCGTGATTCTGAAATGTGTTCAAAACTTTCATTGCCGTGTGTTTTCTACTTCTATTCATTAACACAATAAAAGGAGTCGGTAGATCCGTTTCATTGCCTTTACTGAAGCTCCATCCACTACAATGGGAGCATGGCATTGGTCTGACCTCCCATTAGTTCGACAGTCGCAGTATTGAGAGTTCTAACTGGACTAGTTAGCATTAGCAGCTCTCATTCCTCCTGTTCACCATAAACCAATTCTTCCAATTCATCTGTAATATAAACAGACAGGTCAGATATTTGAGGCGGCTGTGGATCCCCTCGCAGGTCCTCCCCACTGGCTTTGCTGGCCGGCTCCGGGTCGGATTGGAAGGGATCGGGGGCTCAGGTGGTCGAGGCTCCGGCTGCGAGCTTTTCACCGCCCCCACCACTCACTCCAGCCATACAGTGTATATAATTCTTGATATAGGCTTCACCTGCCAAGAAGACAGAAGAAGAAGAGGTGCAGTTAGTTGTGTTTCACCAGTGAGGAGTTGTCATTATGCACGACTTCCACACACTGCTGCGAGCTCATTATAGTGTCCAAACTGTCCATGATGAAACCTGGACACTCACATCACATCAAACTTTACAAACACAACAAACTGCACGTCTTTGTTCTTTCATGTGTGTCTCATCTCTCCCTCTCTCTGGATGACAGCTTCCATGCATGAGACACGCTTCACGTATGCAGTGCGTCCCAGGCGACCTGAGCTTCACACATGAATCTAACATGTTTATGACTCGCCACACTTACATTCAGACCTGGATTTTGATATTGGACATTTGATGAGAATTTGATCATAGATTAGTGTCACGTTTAGTGTGTTTTATTTTACGGCCAACCACAACTCTGCCCAAACTTGAAAAAACTGCTGGCTCTTCTCATCTGGAGGATGCAAAGCACCACTCGATTCTCATTCCTGGATTTCTTTTCTCCTTTAATTTTCTTGCAGATTTTTTGAAAAGAATGGAATAGGTTGAAAACCTCAAAGATAAACAAACAAAAAATAAATGTTAATTTCTAAACCCAAAGCAAAGTCATTTAGTTTCAAACGATTGAACTCTGCATTGCATTGCATACATACTCAACAAAAGGTCATGGAGCGCATAACTCAACAAATTGAAGCTTGGCTTGTCCTACCAGTTGCGTCTGAGAGATGTTTACCAGTTGTGGCTGTATTGTCCCTTCAACAGCGTGTGGGAGACTCCACTGGGCTCCTCCCCAAACATTCCATTTTTTCCTCTTCCTGTCAAGCACTTCCTGTGGAGCATCCTGAGAATTCAGACTAAACCAAATTGTGTGGTTGACCCCTACAGGTTTGGGGTGCATCCTGAGAATGTGTGTGTCTGTCCTCCCATTGGTCCAACTTGTGGTTGTTTTTGTCAAACTAATGGGAGGTTCCCCACGACAATGCCAAACCTTCTCCCACAGTCTGTTTTCCTGTATGCACCGAGATCCACGGGTCCGGATCACTCGGCACGCTGGCGGCACAAAGTGTAGAATCAAAGACATGGTTTTGTTGCAGTCCTCCAACAGCACACGGTGTTGTCGTCTGCATCTCCAAATCACCATCGCTTTCCTCACCCAACAGCTGCTGCGCCGTCATCAGCTGATCGTCAAAAATCACACACACACAACATGTTACTGGCGACTTTGATGAAAATAAAGAAAGCATGATGGCTGAGGGAAACCAGTGGTCTCAGGCAGCCCAAACCAAAATGTTACCTGGATGCTGACTTCATTTACTAACACTGGAAGAGCGGTGCTAGCTGTGAGTCTCAGTTGCTCACAGAGGTGGACAGCTGATAGATAGAACTCACTACAAGAGTGTAAACTGTTGCTCATTTAGAAAAACTGGAATCTAATGTGAGAGAACCAGTCTGAACAAGATGAACTAAAATATTCCTGTTTCCAACACAGACAGAGAGCAGAGTCTCCAGATGTGAAGAGTGACGACACCAAGACTGCTCACAGTAAGACTGTCCACCTGCACCTCCTTCACATCTCACTTCATCATGTCAGGACCTCCAGTGAGAAGATCCACTGGGGGACATTTAGAGCAAACAGTCAGACAGTCACACAGCAGCAGCAGCTTCACCATATCAGCTGAAAAATGGAGTTTGGATGCTTTCAGCTTCAAGTTGTGGACAGAAAATGATGCTCACACTGTCACACTGATGTTTTCTTCTCCAACCTTCTCTCAGCTCCAGAGGCTGATGGTCTGCAGGAGCTTCTACAGCAGCAGAAGATCAGTCTGAAGAGGAGATGTGAACGTGTGACTGAAAGTGAAGAAGCAGGAAGTCAAACCCTCCTCAGCAGCATCTACACTGAGGTCTACATCACTGAGGGACTGAGTGAAGACGTCAACAGACACCATGAGGTCAGGAAGCTGGAGACCAAGAAGACGAAGAAGTCCGCTGAGAGTGAGGAGACGAGGAAGACGAAGAAGATCGCTGAGACCAAGAAGAGCCTCTACGACCGTCCAATCAGGTGCAGCCAGATCTTTGAAGCCTCACCTGAGCAGCAGGGACTCAGAGTCAGAGTGGTGCTGACCAACGGCGTCGCTGGGGTTGGAAAAACCTTCTCAGTGCAGAAGTTCACTCTGGACTGGGCCCAGGGCCTGGAGAACCAGGACCTTCAGCTGGTGCTTCCTCTCTCATTCAGGGAGCTCAACTTGGTCAAAGAGCAGCACTACAGTCTTCTGGAGCTGCTCCATGTTTTCCATCCAACGTTAGAGAAGCTCACAGCAGAGCAGCTGCATGTCTGCAAACTTCTCTTCATCTTGGACGGCCTGGATGAAAGCAGACTGGCTCTGGACTTTGAGGACAACCAGGTGGTGACTGACGTCACTCAGAAGAAGTCAGTCAGCGTCCTGCTAACAAACATGATCAGAGGACATCTGCTTCCCTCGGCTCTGCTGTGGATAACTTCCAGACCTGCAGCAGCCAATCAGATCCCTCCGTCATGTGTGGACAGGCTGACAGAAGTACGAGGCTTCACCGATGACCAGAAGGAAGAGTATTTCAGGAGGAGGTTCAGAGATAGAGGAGATGTGTCCAGCAGGATCATCTCCCACATCAAGGCCTCCAGGAGCCTCCACATCATGTGTCAGATCCCGGTCTTCTGCTGGATCACTGCCACAGTTCTGGAGAGCATGTTGAGCTCAGAGCAGAGAGGAGAGCTGCCCAAGACCCTGACTGACATGTACTCACATTTCCTGCTTGTCCTGACCAAGAGGAAGCACCACAAGTATGGAGGAGGCCCACAGGCGCTGACGGAGGCTGACAGGGAGCTTCTTCTGAAGCTGGGCCAGCTGGCATTTGAACATCTGGAGAGTGGAAACATCATGTTCTACAGCGAAGACCTGGAGAAGTGTGGTCTCAGTGTGACTGACGCCTCTGTGTACTCAGGAGTTTGTACAGAGATCTTCAGAAGAGAGAGTGTGATCTTCCACAAAACCGTCTACTGCTTCGTTCATCTGAGCGTCCAGGAGTTTCTGGCTGCAGTCTACAGCCTCCACTGTCACACAAACAGGAAGAGGACAGAAGATGTTCAATCTGGAGATTCTCTGGATGAGTTCCTGAAGAGGATGATGGAGAAATCCCTGCAGAGTCCAAACGGTCACCTGGACTTGTTTGTTCGCTTACTCCATGGACTCAGTCTGGAATCCAACCAGAAACTCTTAGGAGGCCTGCTGGGTCTCACTGACAACCATCCAGGAACCTTAGAGAAGATCATCAACAACCTGAAGGAGATGAACACTGATGATGTTTCTCCTGACAGAAGCATCAACATCTTCCATTGTCTGCTGGAGGTGAAGGATCAGTCAGTGCATCAGGAGGTCCAACAGTTCCTGCAGTCAGAGAACAGATCAGAGAAGGAACTCTCAACCATCCAGTGTTCAGCTCTGGCCTACATGCTGCAGATGTCAGAGGAGGTTCTGGAGGAGTTGGACCTCAGCAAGTACAGCACAACCAAGGAGGGAAGATGGAGACTGATTCCAGCTGTGAGGAACTGCAGGAAGGCTGTGATACGTTTAAGAAGGTATGTAAACACTGTGTGTGTGTGTGTGTGTGTGTGTGTGTGTGTGTGTTGAAACTCTATGTGCTGTCATTCTTGGTCAGGTCTCACTTGTAAAAGAGATCTTGGATCTCAAAGGCACAAACCTGGTTAAATAGGTATAATAATAATTCAACTACAGAAAATAGTTGTCAGAATAATAAATAAAGTTCCCTAAAGCACAAATCAATGATTGATAGAGTCAAAGATCTTCCAATTCATAGATATAGTGGACTTGAAAACATTAGAAATACTATTTCCAGGAAAGAATGAAAATCTTGCGCTCAGTATTCTAAGTTTTTTAAAGTGAGAGAAAATCAATCCATGTTCAGAGGGTTGAGTGTCTTTGAATGATGGAAGGTGAGAACCATTGTTAAATATAGATGTCTTTCTTTTTTGGGAGTTCCATTTTGGAATGGGATCAGTGACCATTTGAAAATGTGTGCTTCTTTGTTGAGTTGAAAAAATCTTGAAGGGCAAAATACTTGATGATGATGAGGATAAATGATTGAATTGTGAGTCAATGATGAAGAATAATGTCAAGCATATTTTGTTGAGTTGCGTTTCTCTTTTTTTCCTTTTTGATTTTGTCTGACTAATTATTCCAGCTAATCTTATGGACTGTATAGGAGAGGCAAGAATCAGCTTGGGCTTCAGCCTGCTGCTTTTTCCTTCACACAGTTGTTATGTTTTTCTTGTTGTGAGTCTTTATAATGTGCACATTTGTTTTGGAAGCTTCTTTTTCATTGTTGTCAGTTGATTGCACAAGATTGATTGAATTTACACTGTCAACCAAAATCAACTATTCAATCATTCATGATGATGATGATGATGATGGTGATGATGGTGATGGTGGTGATGATGATGATGATGATGATGATGATGATGATGATGATGATGGTGATGATGATGATGATGATGATGATGGTGATGATGGTGATGATGATGATGATGATGATGATGGTGATGGTGATGATGGTGATGGTGATGGTGATGATGGTGATGATGATGATGGTGATGATGATGATGATGGTGATAATGATGAAAATGGTGATGATGAAGATGAAGATGGTGGTGATGATGATGGTGATGATGAAGATGATTATGATGGTGATGGTGATGATGATGATGATGATGGTGATGATGATGGTGATGATGATGATGATGATGGAAGCAGCAACTTCTCACTCTGCTCTGCTCTCCTTCATTCAGGGAACTCTCAGAGCTTGAGTGTGCAGTGGTGTCTTCAGCTCTGCAGTCCAGCCCCTCCCACCTCACACTGCTGGACCTGAGTCTCAACATCCTGAAGAATCCTGGAGTGAAGCTGCTCTGTGCTGGACTGCAGAGTCCAAACTGCAGACTGGAAGTTCTCAGGTCAGTTCCTGCTTTCTACTGGTGGACAGTGTGTGTCAGCAGATGACAACTGGTGTGTAATGCTGCTCAGTGTGAAGACTTTGAAGCAGATATTAAAGACTCATCTAGACAAAGTGGATGTTGTTGATATTTTCATGTCAACAATCTGCAGCCAGAAAAGACTTTGGATGGTGGAAGAAAGTGTGGAAAATTCATTTTGGAGCTCAATGGAAGTTGTTGATTGGTGATGAAGGTCACATGACTGAGCAGAAGATCCTGTGAAGAAATATTAGAGGCAGATTAATAGTGCAGCAGTATTTCTTCATCTTGTCCTTTGAATGTGTTTGACTTGTAACGAGACTCTGATGACTGAAAACAGCCACAAGCACACAAAGGACTCACTGATTATTTTCCATCTTCACTGCTGATTGGCTGCACACTGACTGACACACTGCTGTTGTTATTGTGTTGACAACACACTGGCACAATGACTCGTTTGAGGGAATGACTCAGTGATCCCAACAGCTGCACATCTGGATCATCAACAGGGAGAAATGACTCTGAAGATGCTCCATGACATTTACACCATGAAAGAAATCAAATATTGATTCTTCATTCAGGTTGGAGAACTGCTTGTTGTCAGAGCTCAGCTGTGATTGGCTGCTCTCAGCTCTGAAGTCCAACCCCTCCCACCTCAGACACCTGGACCTGAGTAGGAACCAGCTGCAGGATTCATCAGTGAAGGAGCTGAGTGGTTTTCTGCAGAGTCCAGACTGTAAACTGGAGACTCTGAGGTCAGTTCACCCTCTTCACTCTACAACTTCTATCACTCTTGTTATTGTTGTCATGATTTTCACTTCAGTGCTTTTGGAAATTCAATTTGCAGACACTGGTTTGTGTTTGAAATGAGTGAAACTGGGTTTAATGGTACAGTGTTGAAAATCCTGCCATCTAGTGGTCAGATTTCAGAATGCAGTGTTCTTGCTGGCCCTCCATCTCCCCTTCTTGCCAGTGAACTACGGTGGCCTTCCAGCATCATAAAGGATGTGGTTGACAGCAAAGGTGTCTAGTTCTCTGTATAATGATAAAGTTCCATCAATACAAATATTACAACCATCTATTAGCATCACAATCAGTCATAGTCACAGCAGACAGTCCAGTGCTAGCATGATTTTCAGCTAGCGCTAGCATTAGCCACCTGTATGAGCACTTAGATACTGTAGATAGATCCAGCTGGACTCAGCAGAAGGTCAAGTGTCAATGCAGGTTCTATCATCTCAGTCAGTTCAGTATTGATGAGCAAGATGCAGAAAAGATTCCACTGCATTTCAGTCACTTAATAACCATTTGTTCTCAGCATTTGCTTTATTAGAGGATTCCAGCCTCCAACCATCAATATGAAACTGTCTCTCAAACTGATCTTCCCAACCAGCCGCCTACAAACATGGCGGTGCAAGATGGCCACGACCTTTGACCTTCTGTCTGTTTCTATAAAGAACCGTTCTAACGGCAGGAAAACCACAGGACTTTTATTTTCTACTAATCAAAGACTTCAAACTATATTGATGGTTGTATATGAAGCTTTCAGCAATAAATCTGCACTGATTTTACACACTGAACCTTTGAGGCAAAATGAATCAATGAATTCCAACATTGTTAACAGCTGATCAGTGGTCACATGACTAAACAGGTTGATACAAAATATTTTATTGTGGTGATTCATGATTTCAGTATTATTGTTGTGCTTCTGATTGGTTTAATGGACATTAAAGAGTTATAGACATTAGCGTTTTTAATTTCAAATAGTGATGAAAACTCCACTCACTCCATCATTTATTCTTTATTCAGGTTGTGGAGCTGCAGTTTGTCAGAGCTCAGCTGTGATTGGCTGCTCTCAGCTCTGAAGTCCAACCCCTCCCACCTCAGAGAGCTTAACCTGAGTAGGAACCAGCTGCAGAATTCAGGAGTGAAGGTGCTGAGTGGTTTTCTGCAGAGTCCAGACTGTAAACTGGAGACTCTGAGGTCAGTTCACCCTCTTCACTCTACAACTTGTATCACTCTTGTTATTGTTGTCATGATTTTCACTTCACTGCTGTTGGAAATTCAATTTGCAGTCACTGGTTTGTGTGTGAAATGTATGAAATTGGGGCGGGAGGGGGGCGGGGGAACTAAACTAATGTTTTCCACGGTGGAACAATGTACAAAAAGTGTTCAGTCGGTTGTAGCACAGTCCAGTGGTGGCCAGTGTTCACTGTTGGCCACTTTTGGCTGTAGAATCGTTCAGCGAGTCGCTGCGGAACGATGGTGTTGATGTAGTCAATTTCAAAGGAGATGGGAGCACAACACAAAGCTGTGTTGTTTCACAGTGAAGCCAGGTGGTTGTCCCGAGGAAAAGTGCTGCCATTCGACAGAGGATTGTGGGAATTCTGCTTCCTTTCGCCACATCCCATCCCTGTCAAATAGGCTTTTCAGCTGTTGCAATACTGAAGGCTAAGTACAGAGCTAAGCTCCACATTGAGCCTGATCTGCCAGTGGCAGCATCAAGCCTGCAAGCCCACTGTGAGATGTTGTGCAAAGCAAAACAGGCCCATTGCAGCCACTAATACAGTAACTCTCACAAACTCTCACTACTCTTGCCAAATACCTGCACTTCTTCTTTTATCCACATATTCAACTCCATTGTTTTTGCATTAGTGAAGTGAATGAATGGTTATTTGCACAACAGAATAACTTGATAGAAATCAGAGGGAATGTTGATGATAAAAAGTTCATTTTCTTTATTGGATGTTACAAAAGTGGTTTGCCAGAAAAGATATTTGCACAGCAGAAAAGTGAAAGTATTCTTGTTTAAAAAGTAATGTTCAGGATTTGATGCCACAAAGAGTGATTTGCTAAAGTTGTTTGTTTGAACAACATAAATGATTTCATAAATGAAGAGAAAAGTGAATTAAATGTGAAATGAATGTTGATGATAAAAAAAGAATGTTGGTTTTGATATCACAAAAAGTGTTGTGCCAAAGGTCAAACATTATTTGCACAGCAGAAATGCGTAGAGCTGGTGAGAGGAATGTTCATCTTTTATGTTGTTTCAGTTAATTTGAAAAAAAATATTTAGTCACCATTTTGTCTGGGTGGGTGGGGGGCATAAAAATTTTCCTCCTCCAAGGTGGGGCGCTACAGAGAAAAGTTTGAGAACCACTGGTCTAAAGGCACAGTGTGTAAAACCCTACCATCTAGTGGTCAGATTTCAGATTGCAGTGCTCATTCACTCACCCTCTCTCCCTCCCTCTCTTTTTCTGGAGTGTCAGATTCTGAAGTCGACATTTCACTTTGATTTTCAGAGTGATGACACCCTGGAAAAACTCTCCATCATTTATTCTCTATTCAGGTTGAGGAGCTGCAGGTTGTCAGAGCTCAGCTGTGATTGGCTGCTCTCAGCTCTGAAGTCAAACCCCTCCCACCTCACTCACCTGGACCTGAGTGAGAACCAGCTGCAGGATTCAGGAGTGAAGGAGCTGAGTGGTTTTCTGCAGAGTCCAGACTGCAAACTGGAGACTCTGTGGTCAGTTCACCCTCTTCACTCTACAACTTGTATCACTCGTGTTATTGTTGTCATGATTTTCACTTCACTGCTGTTGGAAATTCAATTTGCAGTCACTGGTTTGTGTTTGAAATGAGTGAAACTGGGTTTAATGGTACAGTGTTGAAAATCCTGCCACCTAGTGGTCAGATTGCAGTGTTTACTTGCTGGCCCTCCCTCTCCCCTTCTTGCCAGTGAACTACCGTGGCCTTCCAGCATCATAAAGGATGTGGTTGACAGCAAAGGTGGCTAGTTCTCTGTATAATGATAAAGTTCCATCAATACAAATAGTACAGCCATCTATTAGCATCACAATCAGTCATAGTCACAGCAGACAGTCCAGTGCTAGCATGATTTTCAGCTAGCGATAGCATTAGCCACCTGTATGAGCACTCAGATACTGTAGATAGATCCAGCTGGACTCAGCAGAAGGTCAAGTGTCAATGCAGGTTCTATCATCTCAGTCAGTTCAGTATTGATGAGCAAGATGCAGAAAAGATTCCACTGCATTTCAGTCACTTAATAACCATTTGTTCTCAGCATTTGCTTTATTAGAGGATTCCAGCCTCCAACCATCAATATGAAACTGTCTCTCAAACTGATCTTCCCAACCAGCCGCCTACAAACATGGCGGTGCAAGATGGCCACGACCTTTGACCTTCTGTCTGTTTCTATAAAGAACCGTTCTAACGGCAGGAAAACCACAGGACTTTTATTTTCTACTAATCAAAGACTTCAAACTATATTGATGGTTGTATATGAAGCTTTCAGCAATAAATCTGCACTGATTTTACACACTGAACCTTTGAGGCAAAATGAATCAATGAATTCCAACATTGTTAACAGCTGATCAGTGGTCATATGACTAAACAGGTTGATACAAAATATTTTATTGTGGTGATTCATGATTTCAGTATTATTGTTGTGCTTCTGATTGGTTTAATGGACATTAATTAGTTATAGACATTAGCGTTTTTAATTCCAAATAGTGATGAAAACTCCACTCACTCCATCATTTATTCTTTATTCAGGTTGTGGAGCTGCAGTTTGTCAGAGCTCAGCTGTGATTGGCTGCTCTCAGCTCTGAAGTCCAACCCCTCCCACCTCAGACACCTGGACCTGAGTCACAACCAGCTGCAGGATTCATCAGTGAAGGTGCTGAGTGGTTTTCTGCAGAGTCCAGACTGTAAACTGGAGACTCTGAGGTCAGTTCACCCTCTTCACTCTACAACTTGTATCACTCTTGTTATTGTTGTCATGATTTTCACTTCACTGCTGTTGGAAATTCAATTTGCAGTCACTGGTCTGTGTGTGAAATGTATGAAATTGGGGCCGGAGGGGCGGGGGGAACTAAACTAATGTTTTCCACGGTGGAACAATGAACAAAAAGTGTTCAGTCGGTTGTAGCTCAGTCCAGTGGTGGCCAGTGTTCACTGTTGGCCACTTTTGGCTGTAGAATCGTTCAGCGAGTCGCTGCGGAACGATGGTGTTGATGTAGTCAATTTCAAAGGAGATGGGAGCACAACACAAAGCTGTGTTGTTTCACAGTGAAGTCAGGTGGTTGTCCCGAGGAAAAGTGCTGCCATTCGACAGAGGATTGTGGGAATTCTGCTTCCTTTCGCCACATCCCATCCCTGTCAAATAGGCTTTTCAGCTGTTGCAATACTGAAGGCTAAGTACAGAGCTAAGCTCCACATTGAGCCTGATCTGCCAGTGGCAGCATCAAGCCTGCAAGCCCACTGTGAGATGTTGTGCAAAGCAAAACAGGCCCATTGCAGCCACTAATACAGTAACTCTCACAAACTCTCACTACTCTTGCCAAATACCTGCACTTCTTCTTTTATCTACATATTCAACTCCATTGTTTTTGCATTAGTGAAGTGAATGAATGGTTATTTGCACAACAGAATAACTTGATAGAAATCAGAGGGAATGTTGATGATAAAAAGTTCATTTTCTTTATTGGATGTTACAAAAGTGGTTTGCCAGAAAAGATATTTGCACAGCAGAAAAGTGAAAGTATTCTTGTTTAAAAAGTAATGTTCAGGATTTGATGCCACAAAGAGTGATTTGCTAAAGTTGTTTATTTGAAACACATAAATGATTTCATAAATGAAGAGAAAAGTGAATTAAATGTGAAATGAATGTTGATGATAAAAAAAGAATGTTGGTTTTGATATCACAAAAAGTGTTGTGCCAAAGGTCAAACATTATTTGCACAGCAGAAATGCGTAGAGCTGGTGAGAGGAATGTTCATCTTTTATGTTGTTTCAGTAAATTTGAAAAAAAATATTTAGTCACCATTTTGTCTGGGTGGGGGGGCATAAAAATGTTCCTCCTCCAAGGTGGGGCGCTACAGAGAAAAGTTTGAGAACCACTGGTCTAAAGGCACAGTGTGTAAAATCCTTCCATCTAGTGGTCAGATTTCAGATTGCAGCGCTCATTCACTCACCCTCTCTCCCTCCCTCTCTTTTTCTGGAGTGTCAGATTCTGAAGTCGACATTTCACTTTGATTTTCAGAGTGATGACACCCTGGAAAAACTCTCCATCATTTATTCTCTATTCAGGTTGAGGAGCTGCAGGTTGTCAGAGCTCAGCTGTGATTGGCTGCTCTCAGCTCTGAAGTCAAACCCCTCCCACCTCACTCACCTGGACCTGAGTGAGAACCAGCTGCAGGATTCAGGAGTGAAGGAGCTGAGTGGTTTTCTGCAGAGTCCAGACTGCAAACTGGAGACTCTGTGGTCAGTTCACCCTCTTCACTCTACAACTTGTATCACTCTTGTTATTGTTGTCATGATTTTCACTTCACTGCTTTTGGAAATTCAATTTGCAGTCACTGGTTTGTGTTTGAAATGAGTGAAACTGGGTTTAATGGTACAGTGTTGAAAATCCTGCCACCTAGTGGTCAGATTGCAGTGTTTACTTGCTGGCCCTCCCTCTCCCCTTCTTGCCAGTGAACTACGGTGGCCTTCCAGCATCATAAAGGATGTGGTTGACAGCAAAGGTGGCTAGTTCTCTGTATAATGATAAAGTTCCATCAATACAAATATTACAACCATCTATTAGCATCACAATCAGTCATAGTCACAGCAGACAGTCCAGTGCTAGCATGATTTTCAGCTAGCGCTAGCATTAGCCACCTGTATGAGCACTTAGATACTGTACATAGATCCAGTTGGACTCAGCAGAAGGTCAAGTGTCAATGCAGGTTCTATCATCTCAGTCAGTTCAGTATTGATGAGCAAGATGCAGAAAAGATTCCACTGCATTTCAGTCACTTAATAACCATTTGTTCTCAGCATTTGCTTTATTAGAGGATTCCAGCCTCCAACCATCAATATGAAACTGTCTCTCAAACTGATCTTCCCAACCAGCCGCCTACAAACATGGCTGTGCAAGATGGCCACGACCTTTGACCTTTTGTCTGTTTCTATAAAGAACCGTTCTAACGGCAGGAAAACCACAGGACTTTTATTTTCTACTAATCAAAGACTTCAAACTATATTGATGGTTGTATATGAAGCTTTCAGCAATAAATCTGGACTGATTTTACACACTGAACCTTTGAGGCAAAATGAATCAATGAATTCCAATTGTTAACAGCTGATCAGTGGTCACATGACTAAACAGGTTGATCCAAAATATTTTATTGTGGTGATTCATGATTTCAGTATTATTGTTGTGCTTCTGATTGGTTTAATGGACATTAAAGAGTTATAGACATTAGCGTTTTTAATTTCAAATAGTGATGAAAACTCCACTCACTCCATCATTTATTCTTTATTCAGGTTGTGGAGCTGCAGTTTGTCAGAACTCAGCTGTGATTGGCTGCTCTCAGCTCTGAAGTCCAACCCCTCCCACCTCAGAGAGCTTAACCTGAGTAGGAACCAGCTGCAGAATTCAGGAGTGAAGGTGCTGAGTGGTTTTCTGCAGAGTCCAGACTGTAAACTGGAGACTCTGAGGTCAGTTCACCCTCTTCACTCTACAACTGCTATCACTCTTGTTATTGTTGTCATGATTTTCACTTCACTGCTTTTGGAAATTCAATTTGCAGTCACTGGTTTGTGTTTGAAATGAGTGAAACTGGGTTTCAATTTACAGTGGGTAAAATCCTGCCATCTAGTGGTCAGATTTCAGATTGCAGCGCTCATTCACTCACCCTCTCTTTTTCTCTCTTCAGGTTGAGGAGCTGCAGTTTGTCAGAGCTCAGCTGTGATTGGCTGCTCTCAGTTCTGAAGTCCAACCCCTCCCACCTCAGACACCTGGACTTGACTGGGAACCAGCTGCAGGAATCATCAGTGAAGCCACTGATGGATCTTGTCCACAGTAGAGACTATCAACTGGAGACTCTGAGGTCAGTACTGGTTTGGAACCAGTGGATGATGGTTCCAGCACCAAAGCCAGTTGATCCCACAGCAGAGGTCCAGTGTTCCCAGTCACAGTGTGACAGGAGGATGGTGACGTCCAGCTGCTCCTCATTCATCCAACATCTGCTGCCAAACTGCTTCTTCTCTCAGTTCACCACTCAATTATTGATCAGTTCATCTTCATCAGGCCTCAGTATCAGTCCAACACTCCATGGTCACATGACCTTCATATGTTCCACACTTGACATGTGACTGAGGGTCTGCTTCTTCTCACCAGTCACTCCATCATCTCCATCAACAGTCAACGTCTCTGTGATGATGGGCTCAAGGACCGTGAGTCCTGACTCCTGCTGTCTCTTCTTCTCTCTACAGGTGGAGGTGAGGGAGGATGAGGAGAAGAGTGAAGAGGAGAGCTCCATCTAGTGGTGGCTGGTGGAGGTGGTTTGTCCTCTCCGGGTCGGTGGGGAGATCCTGCCTCAGGTGGAGGAGTTCAAGTATCTCGGGGTCTTGTTCACGAGTGAGAGGAGGATGGAGCGTGAGATCGACAGGCGGATCGGTGCAGCGTCTGCAGTGATGCGGTCGCTGTACCGGTCCGTCGTGGTGAAGAAGGAGCTAAGCCGAAAGGCGAGGCTCTCGATTTACCGGTCGATCTACGTTCCCACCCTCACCTATGGGCACGAGCTTTGGGTAGTCACCGAAAGAACAAGATCGCGAATACAAGCGGCCGAAATGAGTTTCCTCCGCAGGGTGGCTGGGCGCACCCTGAGGGATAGGGTGAGAAGCTCAGTCACCCGGGAGGAGCTTGGAGTAGAGCCGCTGCTCCTCCGCATCGAGAGGGGCCAGCTGAGGTGGCTCGGGCATCTGTTCCGGATGCCTCCTGGACGCCTCCCTGGGCAGGTGTTCCGGGCATGTCCCACCGGGAGGAGGCCTCGGGGAAGACCCAGGACACGATGGAGGGACTATGTCTCCCGGCTGGCCTGGGAACGCCCTGGGGTCCCACCGGATGAGCTGGAGGAGGTGACTGGGGCCAGGGAGGTCTGGGAATCTCTGCTGAGGCTCCTGCCCCCGCGACCTGACCCCGGATAATGCGGATGAAGAAGAAGATCATAAATCAATCAATATGATAATAGATGTTGTTTTGTAATTGGAACTCCAATGATGATTGAATTATAAATGAGACAAAAGAAGTTTCCCTCAAAATAATTCATGGTTTTGATCTTTGCCAGATGTTTCTGTGGAGATTTCAGAAGGACGTCAATGAATCAGAAGGAAACCAAATCATTTGTTTTGCTCTTCTCCCTCTCTGCTGTTTTCTAGCAAGACTTTGTTTCATTTGTCAAAACACTCATTCAAATTTTTCTCCCACTTTTATAAAATTGTCTGTTTGCTTCTCATATCCTGCTAGCCAATCAGAGAGCGTTACGTCATCAACCTAATTCACTTCCTAGCAAAATGTTTTCACTCATTCTTTCTTTGTTTTTAAAACTGAGCTCAAACATTATATTTCAAAGAGTCAATATTCTGAAAATAAAAAGCATCACAACCACTGACCTGTGTGACCTTGACCTCAACTGACCTTTCATCCCTGCCTGTACATTTTCTTCTGTTCATGTTTTTGTTGTGTTAAAATTGGATCCTATTCTTTATGCTTATTGTGTATTACAGAAAATAAATGTGAAACAAAAAGAAAGACATGAGAGGGAGGACATGAAGATATTGGGACATTAGGGCTGTGTCTCAATTCAGGGTCTGCATCCTTGGAAGGCTGCATTGGAAGGCCAGTTGCGTCATAGCACTGCGCAACGACTTGTCCCAGTTCCCAAAGATCCGGAGGACGCTCCAAATGCGCCCTTCAAATGTGCCCTACTTTTAGCCGATTCCAAGGCTACACAGCTACTATCCTTCGTGTCCTTCTGTATCCCAGGATTATTTGGGTGCTGCTGCAAAGCATTCTGGGTTCCTGGGAAGTCAGCTGAAATTAGCGCCATTTACTGGCAAGGACACAAGGTATAAATTTAAGTATTCAAATTTCACATATAATATTCAGTTTTTAACAAAGGGTTTTTACTTGTTTGAACATCCAACGCCATGGTTGGATGGCGAACAGTGTTAGTCAAGTTACTTGGAAATTGTAATTAGTTACTTACTACTGATTACTTATCCAAGAAAGTAATCCAGTGACTTTACTGATTACTTGTTTTCAAAAGTAATCAGTTACTTTATTAATTACTTTACCGAGTTACTTTTCAAAATCATGATGCACAAACTGAACACACCATAAATCCTATAATTCTAATCTTTCTGTATTCATATTAAATTGAATCAAATGAAACAGTTCCTTTTAAAGCTTTTTTCTTATTAGTTTTCAATCTTAACTTTATGCAAATTGTATCAGGAAAAACTTAAACAAGTTAATTAAATACAATACAGTCTGACTTGAAAGCATTTCTTTCTTTCTGTTAACTTATATTTCTGCATATCCCAGCATAGAAATAATACATATGTATAGTTGTGTGTGTATATATATATATATATATATATATATATATATATATATATATATATGTACGATAATAATTGACAGTTTCACTCCAAAAGAAAACAAAAACCATAGGGCCTTGTCAGTAGTAGCCATAAACTGAGACCTTAAATGTGGCATGCAAAGGCATTTTCTCTGTTTTTTCAAACGCATTATTGCTCCTGACTGCACTTTTACCACCTGCTAAAATATGTAAATGTTAATAATTTGGAAAATAATCAATAGAGACAGATTTTCATTTATGTATGTTTATATATATATGTATATATATATATATATATATATATATATATATATATATATATATACACATAAATTATAAATAATATATCTTTTAACAGGTGGTAAAGTGCAGTGAGAAGCAATAATGCGTTTGACAAAACAGAGAAAATGCTGTTGCATGCCACATTTAAGGTCTCAGTTTATGACAAGGCCATGTGTTTTTTTTTTTCTTTTGGAGTGAAACCGTGGTTATTATCGCTTCAGCAAAAGCTGCTCAAATCTCCTATCAGAGAGTCTGTTCCTTTCCGGGGAAAGCACCAATCCACCTAAACTGAACAACCGTTCCACTGGTGCAAATGACTTTCTCTGCGGTAGCTTGACACCACTTTTAGTTGGTATTTTTTTTTCAACGAGTCGTCGGAACGGTTCAGAATTTACTTGGCCTATTTTCACCTGTTTAGCGGGAGAGGGGACGTCGGAGGATGTGGTAGCCACAGCGGTCATGTCAGTGGGGGGAGCCCGGGGTTTATTTATCTGTGAGTTTCACGTTCCTGTGCCGGTTTGCTAGGTGCTTGCTCAGATTTAAGGCCCTGAATTGAGAGACAGCCTAGCATCTATCTGCGGTCAGGTAGCACCTGACAGAGATGCCTCTCAGCTGCCCCCAAGTGTCCAACTGGAGCTCCTGCAGCTACCAGCAGCAGCTCTTAAGCCTGTAGCTGTTTTTACTAGGAGCACAGTGGAGCCCCCTAATGTGAAGGACACATTTTAGTCTGGTGGGATTTGCAGATGCCAGTGTGAGTGACCAGAGTGGCATCCAGGAAGTGAGAACAAAATCAAAATCCGGAGAGCTGCGGAACCTGATGTGATTGTGATGGATTCTGAGTTGACGTCATAACAAAGGGTCAATGTTACATGGTGTCAGAAAAGCCTTTTACAAAGCCATCGCTGCAGAGATGCACAGTCTTAGGGTGTTCCAGCTCTGTGAGTGTACTGGGATTCCACCAACCTGCCTGATGTCAATGTCAGTGTTGCTCATGGTTAGCGGTCCCCTTCAGGAGAAAAAACAGATGGACAAATGCAGCCACTGGGAATTCCAGGCGATGCACGAGTCACTTGAATTCAGCCAGCAACAATTTCTTTCTGGTTGGCAGGTTGTCGGGTGACGATGGCGGCCGAGTTTAAAATAGTTGATTTTGTTGAAAACCCCACGTGGGAAAAATTGGATAATTGCACGAAAGCGGAGTTAATGATCGTGGCCAAGGGCTATAGAGTTGACGTCCCCTATTTGTCGAATAAAGCAGTGGTTTATCAGTCTCTCGCTGAGACGTTGGTGGAGCGGGGGTTGCTGATCGAACGGGTTGCGGCCACTGGTGTTGCTATAAACGAGACGGGAGCGAAGGTGCAGGCTGAAGCTGGCCCGGCTTCGGGCATAGATCCAGTGATACCGGAACAACCCACGGAGCGGTCTGTGGACAGTCTCCGTCTTGCCCTCCAACTGAAGGAGGTGGAGCGTGACACCAAGCGGCTCGAGTTGGAGGCTATGCACCTCAGGGTGAGAGCCCTCGAGCTGGAACACACTACCCCAGTTTCCCCAGCTCCTGCGAGAACTGTGCAATCAGCTGCGCAACCCCAGCTGGGAGCGCAGGCCAATTTGGTACCTGGTGGTGTCGGTCTAACGCCAGGTTTTGCCACTGCTCGTTCGGGGTTTGATGTGAGCAAACACATCGCCCTGGTTCCACCTTTCAGGGAAACTGAGGTGGATTCGTATTTCTGTGCGTTTGAGCGCATTGCAGCTGCTTTACAGTGGCCCAGGGACGTTTGATCACTGTTATTGCAGTGCAAATTGATAGGGAAAGCTCAAGAGGTTTGTGCCACCTTGTCCATTGATCAGAGTTTAAACTACGAAATTGTAAAGTCCACAGTGTTGCGTGCTTATGAACTCGTCCCTGAGGCATATAGGCAAAGATTTCGCCAGCGTCAGAAAGCTGCCAACCAGACGTTTGTGGATTTTGCGAGCGAGAAGAGTGCGCTTTTTGATAAGTGGTGCCAGGCGAGCAAAGTTTTACAAATTGACCAGCTGCGTGAGCTCGTTCTGCTAGAAGAATTTAAAAACTGCCTCCCTGACAAAATTGTTTTGTATTTGAACGAGCAGAAAGTAGTTTCATTGGAGCAAGCCGCAGTACATGCTGATGAATTTGTTTTGACCCATAAGAGTGTTTTTTCTGTGCCTTGCGTTCGTGATGTCTTTTCGTCGAGTCCGTTTGAAAGAAGACAGAAGTCTCCAAAATCGGTGCCCAGAAATGTTTTTTCTACGTCGGGGGGTAATCGGGAATGTTTGTTGACCGTTGTCGTCTCCGCTGGTTGGGTGTGAGAAGGCAGACCCTTCGTATAATCACATTTCGCAAGGGTTTGTTTCACTGACTGGGGAGGAGAAAGACGGGGTGCCCGTGACGATTTTGAGGGACACTGGCGCGTATCGTTCGTTTATTTTGTCGTCGGTGTTACCGCTGAATGAAGAAACTTTGTGCAATTCGTATATTTTAGTGTGGGGGGTTAAAATGAGCACAGTGATGGTTCCGCAGCATAAAGTGTATCTTCATTCGTCGATTGTGTCTGGCCATGTCAAGGTTGGCATGCGTCCACAGCTGCCAATTAGTGGTGTTCATTTTATTCTTGGGAATGATTTGGCTGGGGGGAGAGTTTTTTCTGAACCAGAAGTAGTAGAAGTTCCGTGTGTTGAGTCAATCACTCCTGTCTCCGCGTCGGTGCCGCGCGAAGTATTCCCTGCGTGTGCAATTACACGCGCCAAAGCCCAACAGTTGGGGGAAGTGGTTGATTTATCTGATTCTTTTATTTGTTCTCCATGTGAAAATGAAATGTCCTGTTCTGTTCCAGCCTCAAACACTATGGAGTTGGTGCTTGAGGAGGGCAAGCTCACGTTAAATGGAGTGGACCGAGAAACTTTAATCAATGCACAAAAGAATGATTGTACCTTGGATGTATGTTTATCTACTGCTGCTGCGGCGCAAGACGCCGCTGGTAAAAATGTATCTTTCTTTTTTGATAAGCGGGTGTTAACGAGAAAATGGGCCCCTAATTCTGTTAAGTGGAATTCTGTTTACCAGGTGGTTGTGCCAGCGCAATTTCGTCAACAAGTCCTGAGTCTGGCCCACGACTCCCACCTGGCTGGGCATTTGGGGATTAAGAAAACGTATACAGAATTCTCCAACACTTTTTCTGGCCGGTGTTAAAAGGTGATGTTTCCAAACACTGTCGATCTTGTCATGTGTGCCAAGTTGTGGGAAAGCCAAATCAGCCCGTGCCACCGGCCCCTCCTCGTCCTATTCCGGTGATGGGGGTGCCCTTTGAGCGTGTGTTGGTGGATTGCGTTGGTCCCCTGCCCCGAACCAAGTCTGGGAATCAGTATGTGTTGACAATGATGTGCGCGTCTACGCGTTATCCAGAAGCCGTGCCGTTGCATACCATCAAAGCGAAAGCCGTTCTCAAAGCCCTCGTTAAGTTCTTTTCTACTTTCGGTTTACCAAAATTTGTTCAATCAGATCAAGGTACGAATTTCATGTCCACTGTGTTTTCCCAAGTCATGGCTGAGCTTAAAGTTAATCACCAGAAATCCAGTCTGTACCATCCGGAGTCGCAGGGAGCTTTGGAGCGTTTTCACCAAACGCTAAAATCAATGCTTCGTAAGTTTTGTTTGGAGTTAACCAGAGATTGGGATGAGGGTCTCCCGCTCTTGCTGTTTGCTGTGAGGGAAACGACACAGGAATCCCTCGGGTTCAGCCCAGCTGATATAGTGTTCGGCCACACGGTGAGAGGACCCTTGCGTCTGTTAAGTGATAAATGGCTTTCCGATGTTAAACGAGTAGAACATAATGTGTTAGATTACGTCAGCTCTTTTCGTGAACGCTTGCATCGTGCTTGTGAAACTGCTCACAAAACTCTTGTCGCCAGCCAGTCTGAAATGAAGCGGCAGTTTGACAAGAAAGCTGTGGCTCGAGTTTTTGAGCCAGGCGACCAAGTGTTGGTATTGTTGTCGATACCCGGTTCCGGTTTGCAGACTCGTTTTTCTGGTCCGTATGTCGTGGAGGGCAAACTTTCCGATACAGATTATGTAGTGCACACTCCTGATAGAAAACTATTTTTTGCCACGTCAAAATGTTGAAAAGTTACGTTGCTCGGAAAAATGTGTCGCCTGAGCCAATTGTTGCGGTGTGTGAGGCTCCGCCCCCTCCGTGCCCATTGGCGGAGGGTGGGCTCATTGAAAAAATCAGTGTCCCTTCGCCGCACCTGGGAAACTCTGAAATTATTAATGACTTAAGATCGTTTTTGTCCCATTTGCCTGCATCAGGCCGTCATGATATTGTTAAGTTACGTGAGAGCCATCCTCTATTGTTTTCTGACCACCCCCTCCGTACGTCAGTTTTGCACCATGACATAGAAGTAGAGGGACATGCCCCAATTAAGCAGCTCGCATATAGAGTGAATCCTATGAAGTTGAGAAAGAGCCTTTGGCTCTCCTTCTTGTAGTTGCCCATTTTGAAGTTTATTTGGGGCCTAGTAAGGAACTAGTTCAGGTTTTTACAGACCATAATCCCCTCGTGTTCCTGGATAGGATGCGCAATTCAAACCAGCGGTTGATGTGGTGGTCTCTGCTCCTGCAAGACTTCAATCCCCAGATTTGCCACAAGAAGGGGGTTGATAATGTGTTGGCAGATGCATTATCCCGTGTAGATGTGGACTAGCTGTGCGATCCTTATTTTTGAGGAACTGAGGTTTTTCTTGTTTAGTTTTGTATGTATGTTAATAGGGTCTGGTTCTTAAGGGAGGGGGTGTTATGACCCACGGGTGGGTGTAGGTGCTGCTCTCTTTCTGTGTGTGTGTGTGTGTGTGTGTGTGTGTTATGTATCAATGAGTGGATGACACGTTGCAGGTGCGATCCCGGATCTTGGCTGCTGATTGGACGCGCCACGGTTGAAAAGGAGGAGCAGTCGAGCCAGTCAACGGTCATCCCTCCTCCGCCCCCAACTCCGCACTTAGTTGGTTCTGAAATGGTGTTAGAGCATGCAGCTGTAGGGGTGGGCTGCCATTTTCTTTGTTCCCCTTTTTTCTCCTGTGTTATTAATTATGTAGGGAGGTTAGGATTTCTGTATTAGGGTTCTCTTTCTTTCTTTAGTCAGTTCTTAAGTCAAGTTAGTTGGAGTTTTGTTTATTATTTTGGCCTGGGCCCACCCTGAAGCCTTTTGTTGCCCACGGGTTAACCCTCCTGTTATGTTCGTTTGTCAGGAACAGCAATGATGTTCCCGGGTCAATTTGACCCGGTGCATTTTTAAGTCTCCTGAAGATGTCAGAAACATAAAAAATCCTAACAAGCATTGTTGATATTTTATTACTAACTCCATTACTAACTATTGTGTCAATATTTAGTGCAATGGTGTTTCTTAGCCCTAACAGGTAATGGTTCAATTAGGAAAACTCAATCGTTTTTCATGAAAAAAAAAAGCATTTTTGCACTTTTTCTCATGTTTCACCACTTTATTACTTTTGAAAGACCAACATATAAACCACAATAGTTCTACATAACAATAAAACATAACACTTACATTTTGTTTGACATACATGCACTGTTTGTGAACCAAAAATTAACAAAAATAACAAGCAAAATAAGCAATCGCAATATGAATAAGGTGGGCGACACGGTGGCGCAGTGGTTAGCGCTGCCGTCTCACAGCAAGAAGGTTGTGGGTTCAATTCCGGGCCTGGGGCCTTTCTGTGTGGAGTTTGCATGTTCTCCCTGTGTCTGCGTGGGTTCTCTCCGGGTTCTCCGGCTTCCTCCCACAGTCCAAAAACATGCATGTGAGGTCAATTGAACACTCTAAATTGTCCGTAGGTGTGCATGTGAGTGTGAATGGTTGTTTGTCTCTATGTGGCCCTGCGATGAACTGACGACTTGTCCAGGGTGTCACCCTGCCTTCACCCTATGACAGCTGGGAGAGGCTCCAGCAGACCCCCGTGACCCTGAATTGGAATAAGCGGGTATGGAAGATGAATGAAAATGAATATGAATAAGGTATGTGTGTGTGTGTGTCTGTGTGTCTGTCTGTCTGTCTGTCCATCTACACAGCACATGAGTGACATGTTATCACACTGTGCTCTGTGCAAATTAATTGTTTGTATTTTAGCACAGGTCATGCTTGTCTTGCCCTCGTCAGATGGCCTGCAGACCTGGCACCTCTTTCTCTTTCTTTTCACCTCAGCAGCAACCTAGAAACAAGAGGACCATGATTACTTTACTATGGTGTCTTTTTGCTGATCCCAAGACACACATAACACACTCCCAAACACTTACACACACACAAACTAACTTACTTACTTACCTCACACACTGGTGTACTTGGTGTAGTCCTCTTCTGGATCTCCCTCACTGCGTCTGCAGCGACTGGGTCTTTGGCAGGTGCATTTTGTAAAGGTCTGCCTGGCAGACTAATATTGGTAGGACTCCCATGCAGATAATCTTTTGTTTTCCCCGTCCCCTGTTGAATGGGGAGCATGACATTGGTCCAATCTCCCATTAGTCCGACAAATTGCCCATTGGTCCAACCTCTCCTAACCCTAACCCTGATGGGAGGTTGGACCAAAGGGCAATTCGTCGGACTAATGGGAGGTCGGACAAATGGGCAGTTCCCACTGAGTCTCTACTGAATGCAGATGAAGTTTTAGCACGAGAACATAAATGGTTCACGTCAAAAGTCATACACACCTGTGTGTGTGTGTGTGTGTGTGTGTGTGTGTGTGCGTGGAGTCTTCCCGCGAGAACATAAATGGTTCTCATCAAAAATCATAACACCTGTACCTGTGTGTGTGTGTGTGTGTGTGTGTGTGTGTGTGAGAGAGAGAGAGAGAGAGAGAGAGAGAGAGAGAGAGAGAGAGGTGAAATATGTCTTACAGTTGAAAAGAAAGAACATATAGTCTGACATTTCTGACACCCTTTTACCTCCATTTTGACTGCCGGGTCAAATTGACCCGAACAGTATCTATGTAATATAAACATGCAGGGGGTGGTTGCAAATATGTGAGAAAACCCATTTTCATATTATATGTTGTTTACACTAATTAAGGCAAGCAGAAGAAGTTTCATGCTGGAAAAATATTTTTAACTGTATTTCCTAAATCCTCAAACTTTAAAACGGGTCAATTTGACCCGCAACATAACAGGAGGATTAAGTGTATTGTTTCTTTCATTTATTGATTAATAAATGTATTTGTTTAAACTGCCAATTGCCCGTGAGAGATTTAATGAGGCTTGGGAGTGGGGGAAGGTGTCCCACATGTTGCGTTCTCCGTCCCCCTAGACGGGACGTAACATGAGGAAGTTCTTTTTAGAGGGTAGCGCTTGGTGAAACAACAACAATTTTTGGTGCGTCCTGCAGGCCGCCCTTTGGGCGCCTGAGCCTGCGTCCGACGACGCCGAGCGATCCAGCATGCGACGAAAGCGATGATCCCGATGACGCGGAGGCCGCTTGCTGCAGCTGCTGCAATCAATTCCACCGACAGTGGACCCTGTAGGTTCAATTCCAGGAAGCAGTCCTCCTGACCCACACGATTGGTCGCAGTGCACTTGTACGTTCCCGCATCGGTCTCGCTAGCGTCTCAGACAGTCAGTGTCCCAGCGTTTTTTTCCACCGCAGCAGAGGTGGGCAGCAGTTTCCCGGGTGGCGCTCTGGTCCAGGAGTACCAGGTCGGGGCAGCGCCTTCCTCTGAGCCACACTTTAGCACTTGGGTTTCCCCAACCTTTCCAGCCCCCACAGCGTGAAAATACCTGGGCTTTGACGGCGGTTCGAGCCCTCGGAGGCCGGTCTTGATGCTCTTGATGCCTGGAGCCTTCTTGACCTGGCAGTAGTAGAAGGCGGTGTCCGAGCGAGTCAGCAGCAAGCAGCAAAAGCTCAATGGAGGCATCCCCTTTCCTGGGGTCCTCTTCCCGGAAGTAGACTCTGCGCTTCAGAGGTGCGTAGTTGCGATCGTAGATATACCCATAGAAGAGGATCTCGACCTTCTCCGTTGGGGGCGAACGGACTTGATGCTCCATTCGATCTCCAAATTCCCTGCATCCTCCGGGGCAGGGGTGAACTTGCACTCCAGCTTCACGTTCTGCCCCATGGCCCTATCCAAAATCTGGCTGTCGGTGGTGTTGATGCGTAGTCTGTGAGCCGTGAGCGCCACGATGACGATGAGTCGGGAGGCGAGACGATCCATGCTAGCAATGGTCTTCGGGACGGACGCGACTGCCCCTTATATGCTACTCTGCCCCGCCCAGCGCCGACGTCAGCAGCCAATGGAATGCTTGGATCGACGAGGTAGAAATTATGGAATTTTACGTCGACAACCGGGAAGACGACTCGGAAATTATATATGTACCGCCTCTGTCTACTTTCGCGGCCGTCGATTGGTCAATCGACGGGCAATGGCGTCACCGCTGGCTGAGGGTATTTATACGTGTCTGAAGGCCGCAAACGCAGCAGCAGAAGGTCAGTATTTGCACCGACATGGTTAGAAGGCGAAGGGGACGGAAAGCAACGCCTCGGCGGCGCAGAAGGCCGGGTAGCATCTGTGGAATTGTTCTTGTCTCAACGACGTCTACAAGTAGACCGTGAAATGGAGCTCATTTGTCCTTCGTTCTGCAGTGGCGGTGCCGGCTCCCATATGGATCACGACGGAGGTGGGAACTGGACCAGCCGTGCCAGCCGTCCAGCCCCAACCGGCCGGGGACATAAGGTACACGTAAGTCGGTGACTGCTTCCGGGAATAATACTCAACGTCCATTGAAGATGACGTACGATTCCTGGAAACATACATCCAAACGTGTCATTTCTCCTACCTTTCAGATGCGGTTGCCGGTGTCCCGTCACGGACCTTTACCTCATCCACCAAGTCATATGCATGGTTACGATGGTGTCTCTGATGGTCCTGAGCGCTCTTTTTTTTTACAGAGCAATGTGAAATAAACTGACCAAACTGAATAAAAACTAGACTTCTAGGAAATCCTTGTCTGAGTCTCATTTGACTTGTTGCATTATCACTAAAGTTTTGCGTGGAGTACGAGGTTGGGCTGAGAATGGACGGGCGGATGAGTAGGACTCCTGGAATCCTACCTCCATGCGGTAAGTACCTCAGACACACGCGGGAGACAGGTGCTCAAGTCAGGGGTCCAAGGTAAGTAGTCGGGGGTCGATAGGTAGGTTCCTGGATTCCTACCTCCACGCAGTAAGTACCTCAGACACACGCGGGAGACAGTTGCTCAAGTCAGGGGACCAAGGTAAGTAGTCGGGGGTTGATAGGTAGGTTCCTGGATTCCTACCTCCACGCAGTAAGTACCTAAGACATGTTTTAAGTACCTGAGGAGACAACGCAGGAGACAGGTGCTCAAGTCAGGGGAGTGATTAATAGTGAACCATGTGGATTTTAGCAAGTTTTTTTTTGATTGTATTAAAGAATGAAACATTGGTGTTTGAACAGCGTGTTTACTGACAACACAGAAAAACACAGTGAACATGAAAATTAACAATAAAAACACACAATTCGAACACACATTTGTAAAACCAAGTCTATTTACAAGCTACATGGAGTCAGATGACTCCGTCGGCACGCGGGTAGAGTCCTCGGACTCTACCCACTCTACCCGTGACCCCCCTCACCCTGGTGTCCAGCAGCAGTGGGGCCATGGGCCAATTCAATGTTCTCCACCGCCTCCTCCTGCTCTTCCACCATCTCCTGCTGCTCCTCCACCAACCCTCCTGCTGCTCCTCCACCGCCTCCTCCGTCTCCTCCCCTCCCTGCTCCTTGTCCTCCACGGGCTCCGGCTCCACCTCCTCCTCGTCCTCCTCCTCCCTGTTCTTCTCCTCCTCCTCCTCCTCCTCCTCCGCCCCCCGGTTCTCCTCGTCCTCCCGCTGCTGTCCTTCTTCCTCCTGCTCCTCATCTTCCTCCTGCTCCTCCTACTGACCCTCTTCCTCCTCCTGCCGACCCCCATCCTCCTCCTCGTCCTCCTGCTGCGGGCCCTCTTCCTCCTCTGGCGGTGGCAGCGGCAGAGCACCCGGGGGTGGTGGTGGCAGTGGCAGCAGCAGCAGAGTGCCTGGGGATGACAGTGGCAGCGGCAGCAGCAGCAGAGTGCCCCGGGGTGGCGGTGGCAGCGGCGGCAGCAGCAGCAGAGCGCCCCGGGGCGGCGGTGGCAGCAGCAGCAGAGCGCCTGGAGGTGGGGGTGGCGGTGGCTGCAGCAGAAGAGCGCCCCGGGGTGGGGGTGGCGGTGGCAGCAGAGCGCCTGGGGGTGGGGGTGGGGGTGGCGGCAGCTGCAGCAGTGGCAGAGCGCTTGGGAGTCGGGGTGGGAAGGCTCGAAGGGGAGGGGGCCCGGTGCGCTGGCGCTTTGCGGCCGGCCTCTTACCCCTCGAAGGAGCAGCAGCACCAGCGGCGGCGGCGGTGGAAGTGGAGGGGCGGGAGGGGGAGGGGGAGGAGGAGGAGGAGGAGAGCCGCACCCGACGGCGGTGCTGGGGCGCCACAGATGGGGCGACGGTGGTTGCGGAGGCCGCTTTTGGCGGACGTGGACGGCAACACCGTGCTGCCTTGGCCTGCAGCACCTCCACGTCCGCCATTAGCTTGGCCAGGCTCTCCTTCACCGCCTGGAGCCCAACGGCCACCTCCTCGTCCCACGTCTGTGGGCTGGGCGGGAGCGGCGCCAGGAGGGGTGGCAGGGGGCGGAGGAGGGACTCCGGCAGACCTGACGTCGGCGAGGGCAGGGGCGATGCCGCAGCGGGGGTTGCTGCACGGGGCGGACGCATCAGCCCCCGCAGTCCTTCCGTGATGGCGTCCTTTTTGGCCTTTGCCAGGTGCTTGCTCAGTCGCCGGCCCTATGCAAGGAATTGAGAGACAATTGAGTGAAAAAGGAAGTACAAACCAATTTCACGATTGACCAAAAGTGGTTGCGAAAAGCCTGTCCTACCGGTGTGTGCCCATGGCAGGCAATCAGGTGTTTGTCCAGCCGGACGTACTCCCTGTTGGAGCAGCAGTCCGGCATGGGACACCTGAGTTTGCCCCCGAAGCGGAGGGTCTGAGTGCAGGCGACCAGCCGCCTCACCCGAGAATCCTCGTGATGGTGCACCTGTCTGAGGTGCCGGGAGAGGTTGGTCACCGTGGTCCCACACTCAGGGCAGCTGGGCTGCAAAGGCAAAGATGACATGACCATGTAATGCAGCCAGTGACAGGAATACTACCTCTGTGTCATGGATATGTGTGGTACAGATCCAGGAATCATACCCCCACACCCTGGACACGTGAGAAAAACACATTACCCCCATACCCCAAGATATGTGTGGTACAGATCCAGGAATCATACCCCCACACCCTGGACACGTGAGAAAAACACATTACCCTCATACCCCTAGATATGTGTGGTACAGATCCAGGAATCATACCCCTATACCCAGGGTATGTGAGAAAAACACTACCCCCATACCCCTAGATATGTGGTATAGTTCCAGGAATCATACCCCATACCCAGGGTATGTGAGAAAAACACTACCCCCATACCCCTAGATATGTGGTATAGTTCCAGGAATCATACCCCATACCCTGGATATGTGAGTAAAAACACTACCCCCATACCCTAGATATGTGTGGTATAGTTCCAGAAATCATACCTCCATATACTGTGGTTATGGACTCAAATACTGCTTGACTTACCTTCATCGTCGCAGTTGTTCAAATGACTGAGAGCAGGTGAGCTGCACTCCTATTTATAAGACTGGTAAGCCACACCCCAAATTTTCGGTTGCCAGGTCGGTTTTTGGGAATGACAAGTGCGCAATTCGAATGGACCTCACATCAGCTTAATGAAAAGAACTCTATAGCATAACCCTAACCAGGTGACAAATAATGTGACCCCATCAAATAACCTGAGGAAGGAAAAATTTTAATTTATTAATTTTAACCTACGTTAATAGTCCCTGGAATCGAGAGTTGAATTTCGGCAACCTCAAAATTAGTACATGGTCTCTTGTTTGCCATCTTGTGGCCAAAGCATGCAAACACAACAGAGTCAGCTGGAAAAATGCATTTTTATTGAAAAAATAAGACGTTTTCAGACTTTTGACAGTGGGTTGGATGAGCTTTAATATTTAATATTTAATATTATATTTTATTTAAATATTAATATTTAACATCCGCGTGGGCGACGTTACAATCTGTGCAGTCAGTCAGACGCTGCTGCACGAGCTGAGAGCCGAGGGTCGAGTCACCAAGCCCCTCACCGACATGTACGACCAGCTGGTAGGCAAAGATGAAGAGATAATGCAAGAGCTGCAAGAGGCTTCCGTAAGCTGGTTGGGTCGCTGAAGATTGTGTTTATTTTTCTTCTTCAACAGTCGAACAACATGGGAAACTTTGTGACCAACCCTGTGACTGACCCTGATTTCCTGCGATGGATCGATCATATGGACTCGTTGATTAAACGTAGAGTTTCCGAAACGTCGACACCGACGAAAGATTTTCCGCTTTAGACAAACTTTTCATTATCATTGCCAATGTAAATGACAAAGCAAGCGGTAGAGCTTGGTGGAAAAGGGGTGTCGGACAAGATCGGTAAAGTCCTCGCTGTCTGGAGTTTGGACGCCCATAATTACAAAGAATCCCACATCTTGGCCTTGTACGCTCTGTTTGTCGATGTTTCTTGTGACATTTTAAAAAAGGGTCAACTCGTAAACGTTCCTGAGGAGTTGATGAAATTGCAACGTCTTGTTGAGAAACACTTGAAACCGCAGGCCGTACAGAAAGCCTTAGTGATTATCACTGGTGTATGATGTACTCATTTTTGATTTTCTAAATATTCTCTGTTATACTGTATGATGTTTGTCTAAAAAAAATAAATTAGATTTTCTAAATATTCTCTTGAGTGATGTTTGTCTAAAATTTTTTTTGGATTTTCTAAATATTCTGTTATACTCTTGCATGATGTTTGTCTAAAAAAAAATAATAATTTCAAAGTGTATGATGTACTCATTTTCTAAACACTGTATAACCCTCTATACACATGCTGTGTTTATTGTATTAAAAAGCTTATTAAAAAGGAAAAAAACTCTTATTCAAGTTATCTTATTCCTCCAACACACACACACACGCACACACGCGCACACGCACACACACACACACACACACGCCCAGACACAGACACAGGCCCACAGAGGTTAATTAACGATTAGATAAGCCGCAGCACGTCGTAAAAGGTCACACAGAGACAGAGACGTTTACACAGACACACGCACGCACACAGAGACACACTGCGGGAGTAGTTTCATCGTTGTTGAAAGTAATACGACATTGCACATGTAAAATAATGACTGAGAAACGAGTAATGACAAAAGTGTATTACAACCCCGCTCACCCGGGTAGTTTTGGGGGAGTGGAGCGACTGCATAAGGCTATGGAGGATGAAACCGGTCGAAAAGTGGATAGTGAGAAGGTAAAAGATTTTTTGTCTGAGCAGTACGCTTACACTTTGCATAAACCCGCAAGGGTGCGTTTTGCCAGAAACAGAGTGTTTGTGACGGGACCTCTCAAACAATTTCAGGCTGACTTGTGCGACATGCAAGCCTTGGCCGAGCATAACGACGGTTACAAATATTTATTGACTGTCATCGATGTATTTTCTAAAAAAGCCTCTTGAAAAAGAAAACCGGCGAGTGCGTGACGAAAGCTTTCGAGTCCGTCTTTCGAGAGAGTGAAATACCTGAGAAGGTGCAGAAGGACGCCGGAAAAGACTTTTAGAGGGTTGCTGAAAAAATACGGCATCGTGCATTTCAAGACAGCCAGCGACCTCGAGGCCTCGGTGGTGGAGAGATTTAATCGCAGCAGAGGCCTCTGTCAGAGGGCGGTCTACACCGCTCGTTCGGCAGAGGTCGAATTGCTGGGCCCTCTGCACGCCGACATTTTTCTGCGAGAAGCTTTTGCTCAACTCAGTCGATTTGAGAATCAAGCTGGTGTGCGCCAACTACGACTTTTGCATTATGTCGCCGAGGGATGTCGGCTACCGCGTAAAAATTACGTCAGCTTCCCTCTTTGTTAGAAAAGTCACAGTTTCCCCAGCCGTGCGTCTGGGCCACGCTTCGGCGCTCACCAGGGCCAACGCCTTGTACCCCCTGTTTCTCGTGGTGAAAACTTACTCCATTCCGGAGAATTCGAGACTGTGTAACCAAGAGAATCTGTTTCTGGGGGCCATTCCTAAATACGTGGTGCTGGGCATGATGCATCACAATGCCTTCACGGGCAGGCGGGACCTGTCTCCTTTTCATTTCCGACACAACAACGTCGAGTACCTGGCTCTCTGCCAGGACGGCAGACAGGTGCCGTCCAAACTTTCCAACCAAATTTCGACGGGAGGAATTCCGTCCGAGAGTTTTACAACATGTTTTCGGCCATGGGGAGACATCTCAAAGATCTGCCTCTGAGCATCAACAGGGATGAATTTAACGACGGTTACCCTCTGTTTGTGTTTAATCTGAATCCGCTGGACGACGGCGAGGCCCTCTCCACCGTCTCCAACGGCACTCTGAGGCTGGAGATGAGATTCAGGGTTCCCCTACCCCACACCACCACCCTCGTCGTATACGCCTGTTACGACTCTGTTTTGGAAATCAACTCGAAAAGACAAGTGCTCGTGGACTACTATTGACCCATAGGGAGGAAAAATAAATAAATAAATACTTTAAAAAAAAAGAAAAACAACTTTCAGTTGGAAAAGCTGTTGAATCATTTACCGGGGTTTCAAGGAGTGTGGGCGTGCAATCAGTTCCGCTCGTTCAGCCTCACGCCGCAGCTGCCCAACTACTTTATCATAAACACACACCCTGCGCACAGGCCGGGTGAGCACTGGCTGGCGCTGGAAGAGAACGGGGAGGCCTCCTTTTTCGACTCTTACGGATTCCCCCCAAACTTTTCCCATTACCCCTCCGACATTCTGCGCTTTCTGGAAAAGCGCTCGGACAGAGTATGGTATCACGACCGCCAGCTGCAAGATGCGCTCTCTACAACCTGCGGGCAACACTGCGTGTTTTACATTTGTCAGCGAGCCCGCGGACTGTCTTACGCACAAGAATTGGATTTGTATCACGACCGTGACCCAACAATAAACGATGCTGCGGTAGCGGCATTTGTCTGACGTCTCGGACGTTTCAACTCACGACGTTGCAACCGTACTCGTCGATCACCGTCTCTCAGACACGATGTGTGTTCGCTACAAATGTTTCAAGATCGTTATTGTTTGTACGATGGGGGGACGCTAGGGTCTGGGGATATTTAGTGATTGTGTGATGTGTGGCAAAATGTATGAACAAAACGAGACTGAGAATAAGTCGTGTTGAAATAAAGCCTTTTTTATTGAAGGAACAAAATCTGAAATTTGTAATTGTTTTTAATTTAACCAACATCAGGGGGAAAAGTTAATCCACCGGGGGGATAAGACCATTTTCTTTTTGGTTCTTCGCTTTTCCGAAGCAGACTCCTCCTCCTCATCCTCTCCCTCCTCCTCCCTTTTCCCCTCCTCCTCCTCGAACGAACCGCTTTTGAGAAGCTGATACTGTTGTTGCGCGTGTTTGTTGTGGATCATAGAGGACGGGGTGTTGAGGTCGGCAGCAGGTGTAAAAAAGAACTCCATCCCGACGGGATATGTTGCGGCTTTTTGAATGACGAGGTTGAGTGTTTGAGCAGATCCAACATGTGCGAACCTTTCACGACCCGACTCCGGAAGACAAACTCCCCGGTTTCCGTCCATGCCTCGCCGGAGGCGGCGAGTTTCTTCAAGATGTACCGCGCGCTTGCGCGATCCCGGGCGGGTAGACTTTCCAAGGTCTCCCTAGCCACCGCATGCAATTGATCTTTGTCCTGGGGCGGCGGGGTTGGTTGTGAGGAATTTGTGGAATTTGAGCAATCCGCTGAAGCGGACAAACGTATTTTTTCCATATCACCCTGTTTGAGCAGCGTCAGATAGCGTTGAAGTAGAGCGTCGTACTTTTTAATTTTTTCTTAAGAACTCAAACTCTTATCGTCTAGTACGGCTCTCATTTTGTCATCTAAATCATCTTCTGCCATCTGTCTGATGGTCGGAGTCATTGCGGTCAGCTGGTGGGGAGCCACCAAAAACATTTTACGAGCGTTATTCATTTTAACGATGATCCGTCTATCTCCTGACGAGACCTCCCAAAAGGTCGCCCAAAATCGGCACGGCCGCCGCCAGCAGAGGAAAGATGAATCCTCGCTTCTGCTTCAGCCCTTTCTTCTTATCGGCCAGCAGTCTGAGGGTCTTTTTCTGATGCTTCAGTTTTTTGTAGAGTTCGGGCGACAGGGGAATGTTACCCTTTATCAGATTTAAATTTATTCGGGCCGTGGCTGCGGGCATGTTATCGTTGATGTTCACGTGGAAAGAAAAATAAATGATGTTTTCCGGTTAGGTTTTGGGAAGGTAGACAGCGGTGCGCTCGTCCGACAGCAACCCTGACCTCACCCTGTAACGTTTTGGACAGGAAGGGGTCAGATCGAGGATTAAATAACCGTGGGCTTCTATGACGGCGTCTTCGAAACTTCGAAAAACTTCTTTTGCGTAGGAAAAATTTGATGCGCCAGAGTTTTGATTTGCAATTTATCCCGAGGATTTTTAAATAATATCATATAATTGGTGTTTAAGCTGATGGTTCTGCTAAATTTTCCTTGATGAAACACATTTCAGACAGGGTCACTTTGCTCTTCCTGCCCTTCACGAGCCATCGTGAAAGGCGATGCAGGGAGCCCAGCGGCAGCAACTACGAACCCCCCAAAACAGCCATACCGGCAAATCAAAGCTCTTCTGGTAAGAAGGAGCAAATGGGCGGCATACATTTGGCGGTAAATCTGATTGGGGTCTCCCTGCTCTTCCGCGCAAGCATGCGAGGAAGCCCGAGGCGGGAAGCCCTTCCCGCCCTTCACGAGCCATCGTGAAAGGCGATGCAGGGAGCCCAGTGGCAGCAACTACGAACCCCCCAACCAGCTGTACCAGCAAAATCAGGCCCTTGTCGACAGCAAGCAACTAAATAAGCTATAAGGTAAGAAGTAAAGACAGTTAAACCTGGTGCGGTACAACCAGCTTGGTGAAAGAGATACAGTCGGAGTGGAATATAATATAGTAATATTCTGATAGATTTAGTTTAATACGTCGCAGAGGTTAAGTAGCTTTTAGGTGGGCGAGAATGCATTGGGCGTCGAGAATGGCTTGAGCTTCGGGACACAGATAACGTTTGTATATGCAGCTGGAGACCACCTTCCCATAGCTTTGCGCGTTGATACGGGAACTTTAAAGCTGTCGTTGTTGCCACTCCAATCCGAAAGGAGTGAGCCGTGTATTGGTCAGGCGAAGGTCCGCAGAATTGGCAAGGAGGCGAAGGCGAGAAGTGAACCAAACTCTTGTCATGGGTTCCCCATCCTCCATGGCAAAAAGCGGCTCCTTCGGATTGGCTTGTGGTCTGCTTTTTAAGTAACGGCTCATGGATATGGAAGGACAAAAGGCAGAATTATTTTTTGCAATCAGAATGTTTGTCCTCTCCTGGCCCTGTCAGACTTAGAATGTTTGAGAAATATACAAAAATGATGATCGTAAACAGTAATATCGGACACGTAAAGATCCCGTGCTGGGTCGAAACATCTCGTGAGAGTGGTGAATTCGCCGCCTCTTAAAAAAAACAAAAATGCAGTGAGAAACAGTTTCCAAAAGTAAGTCTATAAAGAAATCTAAATTCGTACAAGCACCCTTTCCTTAAATACGTGATTAACTTGTGCAGGAGAGGAATGGTGAAGGGGAGATGAACGTCTTTGCCTTGAGGTTTCTCTCTTTTGGATCCACGTAACAGGAGTTGATCAATGGATTTCCCATCACGCTGTTGACCAAGGGTCCGCTCAGCGCAGGTGGAATTGAATTCCCGCGAGGAGGCCTTTACTAGAGGAGGGCTGCATCTTTCGGGACTCAAAACAGTGAACCATAAAAGCACAAATGGCGGGAATATTAACTCGGAAGATAGCTATAGAAAAGGTGGAACAACAAAGTAAAGTAAGACCACGTGGAGTCATACGCTTTTAATGTTGACTGGGTAAGTCCAAGTCGCATATAGCGTGCGGCCGATTTCATGTACGACTGCAGAGTCGAGTCTAGTCGAGGCTGCGTCCAGACACGGTTTGCGGAACTCCTACAATTGAACCGGGACAGAGCATCTGCGATTTTATTGTCCAAACCCGGAATATGTGCTGCTCGGATAATGAAGATACCCAGGACAGAAACCCAAGTGAGACGTCTGATGAATCTGTTGATGAAGGTTATGGTGGAACAACCTTGTTTATGATGTTTACGGCTGCCTCGTTATCGCAGAAGACCAGTGCTTACCCCACAGAAGACATGCTATGAGAATCGGGCAGATTCCAAAAGGCGCTGAAGTAATGTTATTTGGTAAAGAACACAATTCTTTTGGCCATTTATCAGCAAACCACTGGTTGTTGAAGAACCCCCCAATACTGACTGAGGGAGCTGCGTCCGTAAACAACCTGATCTCCAAGGAAGATTCAGGAAATTCGTCATGAAAAAAAGAAATACCGTTCCATTTCCCCAAGAGAAAGGACCGAAACTCAAGCTCCGATCTACACCCTTCATCCAAAGAAACCATGTCAGCGAGATTATCTATGGTTTGAGTGATCTAAAAGTCTTGATATGAACGAGAGGCCCTGAGGGATGACGCGCATAGCAGAGATTTAAATGACTTCGGAGGGAAAGTAAGTCCCTTTTAGAAATAGCAGTACTGCGTTGCACTCTCATGATCTCTCTTATATGGTTTAATTTCCCGAGTGGGCAGTGATGCCAGCATCAGGCTGCTATCTAAAACAATTCTTAGAAATTCAATAGAATGAAGTGGACCACATGTTTTCTCTTCAGCTAAGGGAACCCCTAAGGTAGAAAAGGTCTTTCTTGAGTGTTTCGATTGCGTGATTCGGCCTGGCATCTGGATAATCGATCAGCAAATCGTCTAAAAGGTGAAGCACGAATGGTAGCTTGCAGTTATTTAAAAGGATCCAACAGAGCCTCGGAGAGAGTGTCGAAAATTTTAGGGCTGCTGTGACACCTGAAGGTGAGCCGAACTGCGAGTACAGTTTATCTCGCCATTTAACACCAAAGAGATGCCACTAAGAGGGGTGTAGAGGCAGGACTTTGAAAGCGTCGGTGATGTCTGCTTTTGACGACTGCGCCTCGACCTGCTTTTTTTTATTTTTTTTTATTAATTACTATTTTTATTTATTTATATTTATTTATTTAATATATATATAAGTATATATATATACATGTATATATATATATATATATATGTATATATATATGTATATATATACATATATATATATATATACATATGTATATATATATATATATATATACACATATATATATATATATATATATATATATACACATATATGTATGTATAATTTTAGTCATTTATTATTATTTTATTTTATTTATTTTATTTATTTATTTTTAATAAGCTGAATAGCGTCGTTGATGGAAGCGTAGCACAGAGAGAATGTGATAGTGGAATCAGACTATTAATACTATTAGTATCATCATTGTGTGGGGCATAGGAGTCAATTACACGACGCTTTTTTCCAGAGTATTTACGGGTAGCGACGCCTCAGGGGTTCACACGAATGATAGGAAAAGGAGAACATCAAAAGGCCCAAACATAAAAGCCGTCCTCACTTCTTCTCCAACAAAAACTATCTCGGGCTCCTTTGATGCCGATTGTAAATTTTTTACAGATGAAAGACGTTTTTAGGAAGCAAAGACAGACCAGCTAAAAACCATGAATTAGTCCAGTTATCAAGTAATTGACAAAGCAGCGGTTGGATGATCTCTGAAAGCTTTTCCCAATCTGGTGCGTTGACAGGAGTAGAAGGCTTTATTTTATTTATTCGGGACTGAGCCCCGACGATAGACCAGCTCTGAAGTCAGAGCAGGTCATCGCAAGGCGAAGACCCGTTTGTTCTTTTAATGTTTATTATTATTATTATTCGGGACTGAGCCCCGGCGATAGACCAGCTCTGAAGTCAGAGCAGGTCATCACAAGGCGAAGACCCGTTTGTTCTTTTAATGTTTATTATTATTTGGGACTGAGCCCCGGCGATTAGACCAGCTCTGAAGCAGAGCAGGTCATCGCAAGGCGAAGACCCGTTTGTTCTTTGTATGTTTATTATTATTATTCGGGACTGAGCCCCGGCGATTAGACCAGCTCTGAAGCAGAGCAGGTCATCACAAGGCGAAGACCCGTTTGTTTTTGCTCTGTTTATTATTCGGGACTGAGTTCCGGCGATTAGACCAGCTCTGAAGCAGAGCAGGTCATCGCAAGGGGAAAACCTGTTTGTTTTTGCTCTGTTTATTATTATTATTTTTATTTTTCTCGGCACCTGCGCTTTAAACCTCAATTTCACCCCCTTAACATACCTGGATCGTTGCACAATCTTGCACGCAGGTCAGAACCCTTGAAAAATGTCTTTTTGAAAGAATTTTACACACTCGCTCAATAGCGCCCCCTACATAGACCAAAAAACTAGAATGGCCATAGCGCCCTCTAGGAAGGTCGTAGACACATGGGACAAAGACCCACGTGTTCCTTGAATTCATACCTAATTTTCATTAATGCTAACCTATCACCCCAAACAAACCGGAAGTGAGATATTTTCACTTGATTGAAAAAATCTCAAAACACCACAATCAGGAACCGTAGGTGTGACAGCCTTGAAATCGGTGTATGATGTAGACCACACCTTCAGGACCTAGAATCATCGAAAACTTTGTGATACAGGCTTTAGTTTTAATTTTACGGCCCTGCAAAGTAAAGGTCTTTTTCACCAAAAATTTTGAACCCCATTTTCACCCCTTTCCCATATTCCAAAACTCGCCAAATTTTGCATGCAGGTCGGACCTGCCCCAAATTTGGGTTTCTTGAAAAAGAAATTCGCATCCACTCAATAGCGCCCCCTAGACAAAATGGGGACTGTCTACCCCACTTTCACCCCCTTAGCATGCTTTGATTCGCACCAAATTGTAATCATCTGTCCAGGCTGCAAAAACCTTCCTGTGGTGACAACATCAGGGCAAGATCTCCTCCAGAGTGCCACCTACAAGCCGAGATGTAAAAAAAACACTAAAATTGCCGTTTTAGAACGTTGGATTGGCTTTGAGCATGAAAGATCCACAATGCAGAACACTGACTGCATAATGTTCTTTTTTTTTCTTTTCTTTTTTTTCTTAACTGGCAGGCGGAACATGATCAAAGGCTATTAAAACATGACAGTCATAAATGCTGGCTTGTGATTGGACAATGCCCCATAACAACAGACATATAACTGCAGCTCAGCCCTTAGTACTCACTCCCTTTTCCAAATGCCGTGAGGTAAGGCATTCACAATTCTCCTTACTGCAACTAAGGAAATATGTATGTAAGGTTAATTTGTATAGGCATGTGAATCTTTGTGTACATGTTGACTCGGGCTTTCCTACCGTCAAAATGCTGCTTTGATCATGTTCTGCCTGTAGACAGGGTATTCATGTGTCATAATTTGGACATTCTGTTCCCCCACTTCAAGTCTTTACTATCCAGCCCATTTCATGTAGACGCAGAAATGACCGGGTTCGTAGCATTTGTTTCCAAGGTTGCAAAAGCGGAGCTCATTCAAACACCCACGTGTTTGTCTCATCAAAGCCTAAAATTTACATTTGACAGCCTCATCCAAAAAAAAAATTGGAGGTGAAAAATCTGCATCATTTGCACACACAGGCTTATGATTATTTAGACTTCTTCCAGAGTCGGCAGATGTCGGGGGGACGGCGTCGGCAGAGGTCGGGGGCCATTGAGGGTCGGCGTGCTAATCACTGTTTCAGTTCGTCCTTTACACTTTTAAACACACTACACGACCCTGGGGGACCAGAGGATGGACATCAGAACTAACTGACTTTACGACCACCATAAAACTTTACAACCCGTTCATTGGATCGTTTGGCTCCCTGCCAAATAAGGACTGATTTCTTTTCACTATCATTAACTGGAGATTTGGATCAAAGGCTGCCTCAACATCCAATGAGGCTGGGGTCTGGACACCAGGCAGCCAGTCAGAGGAGGACAACATCGGGGAGCGTTTGCATGTTTTCTTTTGTATAAAAGGACTGGGTCAAGGGACAGATAGCAGTCAGACTTCATGCCCTGACAATACTTTGTTGTTGCTCGAGATTTGAACTAGGCCCAGAGCTCTGTATATTTGTATCCTGAATTGATTTATTTACTAAAAACATGTTTAAATTGGCATTCTTCTCCTGAGACTCTTCATTCAACGAACACGTGGATCAGAAGCACGACACAAGGAAATTCTCTGATCCAACAGAAGCCATTCTGGATTGGTCAGGACGCGGTCACGTGGCCAGAACTAACTTTAAGCTGCATCCACTTGCATTATGTTGGCCAACTTGTGTGCGGCTTCTGCTGCTTACCATCCATGGAAGGTTCATCCACACTTTTAGCACCTTGTTGTTGTTGAGGCCAAGTAAATGCTGCCGTGATCCACCGTGAGCGAGGGTGGCTGTGAGCGGAACGACTCCCTGTGCTCGCCAGTGATGTGGTATCGCTTCTCGGCCTTTTGGCTAAGATCAAGTGTAGTATCTGTTCTTATCAGTTTAATATCTGATACGTCCCCTACCCGGGGACCATATATTAAATTGATTTTTGGAACAGGGAGATGGAATAGGGGCTTGCTCCGTCCACTCCACACATCGACCCGGTATTGCAGTACCTCCAGGAACGGTGTACTCCTCCTTACATTGTCTAAAATAAAGCTCAACTAGATGACGTTGAAATTAGATTTGATCAGTGGTTTGGAGCATTTCTGTAATGGCACATGTGGGGTTGCCTTTCTGTGCGTACTGTAATTTCTGGACTATAAAGCGCATCTGAATATAAGCCGCACCAGCTAAATTTACGGGAAAAAACAAATGTGTACATATACAAGGCGCACTGGACTATAAGCTGCAGGTGTTTCGTCAGGAAACGGGTCCGCGGAACGGATCGGTTCGGCGGTTGCGAGCCTGCGACTCTGGACTCGCACCGCGGATCCTGTTTGGGGGTCCCGCTGGTCACCTTGGTTAATTGATATGGAGTCAGACCAGAACTCGAGGCAGCGACGCACCGGAGCTCACAAAGACGGAGCGCATAAAGACAAGAGAACATACAGACGAGAGCGCGAGCGCGCTGTGCTCAGAAACATTATTTGATTGACTTGTTCTGTGTTCACCCTTTTCTTGTGATATAGAAATGATCAGTATTTCCCTATTTCCTTCTTTGACAGCCAGATCGACTTTAACTTAAAAGCTGCATCATATGCAATTCTTTGTTTGTTTTCCACAATGAGGGTTTGTGCATGAAAACTTCCTTTGCGCAAACTGTCTTGCTCTCGTTCTGTCTCTCGTACTGCATTTGGTTCCACTTTTGCTTTCGTTGTTCGCGCAAACTGCCTGTCTCACTCTTTCCCGAGCCCACCCAAAAATCCATAGTTGAGAAGGTCCCTTAGTGGCCGTTAGCTGTAAAAAAACAAAAAAAACATAGATTAGCCGCACCGTTGTATAAGCCGCAGGGTTCAAAGCATGGGAAAAAAGTCGCAGCTTATAGTCCGGAAATTATGGTAATTCCCTACCTGCCTGCCTAAAGAAAGTCTGTGTCTTTTCCTTCACCATTTCCCACCAGTGTGTACGTGTTTCGTAAAAGTCTTAATTTCCCGAGTGGGCAGTGATGCCAGCATCAGGCTGCTATCTAAAACAAATCTTAGAAATTCAATAGAATGAAGTGGACCACATGTTTTTTATTCAGCTAAGGGAACCCCAAAGGTAGAAAAGGTCTTTTTTGAGTGTTTCGATTGCCACTCTTTGTACTGCTCCCTGAGCTGCCTAACAAAGGGTGTTTACCCACTAGCCCTGAGCGGCTAGTGCCATGCCTTTCATGGTACGGGACAGCTCGGTTGAAAGGTATTTCCATAACCCTGACCAGTACCAAGCGTGGGCGGAGTCACGGTTGCAAGGCGAACCGAAGGTTTTTGTTTTGTTTTGTGAAAGACTTTTTCGTAGGGCTTAGAATGATTTTGTTTAATACTGTTGACTTGTATCAAAACACTGTCCCAGAAGAGAAAATGTAGAGGCTGAAACATTCACTGAGTCTCACAGTCATTTATTATTAGACAAGAATATCCGCACAACTTAAGTCCGCACAAAACAGCAACAGCTCTATTCGACTGGTGTAAACAAGCAAGCAGCGTTAAAATCACTATAAGGAGTGAAACTTACAAAACTTGCGAGCCAGAATCGCCACCTCTTAAATTTCGCTGTCAGCGAACACAACACAAGCAGAGCACGGAGTTAGCGGTGGTGGCTAGCGGTTTATCGACACGATTCAACGACTCTACTTTGCAAATACCCTTCAAACTAAAGTTGCTTGATGTTACAAAACACATTAAGGGGGCATTCTCATTGCCTCGCCTCGGTACGGTTGTAGGGTGTTCGCACTGCCCGCTACACGGTTGTAGGGGGTGCTGTTTTGGTACCTCAAACGCTCAGGGTCCAAGCGAGACAAAGCGAGTTTAGTGGTGACGTAGCGACGAGCAGGGCACTGGATTGGCTCAGTGTCCTCGTCGCTTTTCCCTGTCGGAGCGGACATAAATGCCATCTCCTTCGACACGGAAATTCTGTGTCAGGTACATTTTACCGTGAATACAAGTAGCTACTATTGATGGTGTATACATATTTTGAAAACAGCTATTTCAATCCATGTTTATTTTGTCTTTTGGGGAGAGGCAGGCAAACCGGGAATGTCCTCGACGTCGCGAGTGTTACCATGTTCGCGAAAACGACAAGCGGCAAATGGCACAGCACTCGGTGAAAAATCGAGTTGCTCCTGCGTGAGGCGCGGCAAGCTAGGGAATCCGAGGAGTCTTGAGACGAGAGGAAATACTGATTCGTCGAGAGGACGTGGCTCTTCGCCGCGAGGAAGCCTCGAACACCGCAGCATTTAACAAAGTTGTTCTTGGCTCGCTAGGGCAGCTATTTCAAATAAGGAGGCGGTGTTTACTGTCTGTTTTTCTGTTTGTTTGTTTTTAAATAAATGCTATTTTCCCGTTGTATCTGTCTCGTGTTTACTTTTGGTGAAAATATAAAGGTTCAAAGGTTTACTCTCCCAGAAAACAAAACAATAAATTATAAATGTTGCCTGCATAAATTGTGATTTCAGTGAGGAAAACTGTTCTTTCTTTAACAGAAAAGCAACCACCGCTGCGCTGTTGTGTATCGCACAGAAATGATGCTGTCAAAAACATTGTCCCGCTTTACCCCGTCGACTCCGCCCACAGCCTCGTGATCCGGGGGCCAATGAAAACACAATCGAACCGTGGCGAGGCGAGGCGGGGCGATGAGAACACGGCCTTACAGTCCTCAAGCATGTTTTCAAATAGTGTTGTGGCCGACTAGTCTCTCGTCGTCCACCAGCCGAGTCGAGCCCGTCTCACTCTCGTTGGCCACCGCGCCGGTGTTCCATCGCATCTGCATTAGGCTGAACAAACCTCCAACATTTTCTCTACTCGTTCCACTCCGACCGTTGTAGTCCTTGGTGCTTCGGTAGTCGCTCGGCATTTTTTACATTTTTTTATTTCTCCGGACACTGTTTCGCTGTACAGCGACAGCCACCGGCTACGAAACCAGGAAGGCTTTTCATTGCGTGTCGCTCTGTCCATCCAGCTCTCTCTTTGAGCTTTTTCTTCGGCCACAGAGAACAGACACGTCTGTAGTTCTACGTTCGCCCATGGTACAGTTTCATAAGCTTTTCAGTTTTTAATACGTGAAACTGTAAAAATCCACACACGGGGCATTTAAAAATGGCGGTTTTGGTCTTTCATGAAAGACTGCCTTTGGCTTTCGTCTTAAGGTGCTTACACACTGAACGCGTTTTTGACGCGGTCTGACGCGCGGTATGGCGCAAGCAGGCGCAGACCTGGCGTCAACGCCCTGTGACGACACCTTGGCGCGGCCAATAGGACAGCAGCCGGTTCTGGGGGAAAATAAAGTGCCCAGATGCAGAGCACGGCACCAGTGTTTACATGTGTGTTAAAACTTCTCTACATCGAACTGTGTCTGACAATTTATGAACATAAGGTTGTTGCTTTTTCATATATATTAGGGTCGGAACATTATCGCGATGATTCGCATTTTATTTTATACTCTAGACAACACGGAACGTACATTGCACGAGTAGAGTTTCAGGCAAAATGGATAGCAACGCACTGAGTAGCAAGCGGGAGGACGAGAGCGCTGTTGTGTGCAAACAGTGGCACAACGAGTTTTCGTTCCACCGCAGTTAATCAAGCCTCCGGTGCCACCTAAATGCAAAAACACGTAGCAGCTAGTACGAGCACCGGGGCTAACAAGAACGTCAGAGCGCCGAAACCGAGCAGAGTCGCTAACCAGATGCATATTTTTTAGTCCCAGAGCTCGGCGTCATTTCAGATTTTACACTCGGGACACTGCGAGAGACAAGTTTTTCCTCCACTTTTCTCACACCTGCTCTGTCGCTAACTGGCGCTCTGCGTCTGGCCACTTTTTTCGGAGCCGGCTGCTCTCCTATTGGCCGCGTCAAGATGTTCACAGCGCGTTGACGCTCAATTTAAAAATGTTTTAAATCGGGCGTCAAGGCGTCAAACGCCACCCTTGCGCGATGCTCTGCTCCCTGAGCGGAGTTGCGCTCTTTCGCCGACGTCGCACGTACACAATGAATGGCTGCGCTGACACCCCCTGCGCTTGACGTGTTCAGTGTGTATGAGCCTTTACCCAATCAGTGCCCGGCACATTGCTACGTCACCCTTATGGTCTCAGCTCTGCTCGCTTCGAACCCCAACGGGGCAGGTACCAAAATCGTAACCCCTCGTGGAAATGCCTGATTACCGACCCGTACCGTACTGAGACGTTATCTTTTAAAAGGGAGCAGTTGAGTTTCCACAGACCACTTCCTGAAGTCACACCTGAAGAGAGTGACAGAGTGCAAGACACAATGAGGTGATCAGAGAAGAAAACAGGGGTCAATCTAGCATCGGTGGGCGGGCAGTCCCGTGTAAAAACATAATCTATGCGAGAGGCTCTGGTACTGTCACCACTGAACCAGGTGAAGCCCTCCTCTCTGGGATGCATGGTTTTAAAACAGTCTTGAAGTTTAAAATCCCTACAAATGCCCTCCAATAAAACTGGTGTCTTGTCTACTTTAAAATCTCCTCCTGCCCTTCTTCTATCCTTCTTGCTTAAAATGCAATTAAAATCACCTGCTACAACTAAAGGTGCCCTGCCTAGCATGTGGGACTGCAAGTCTTCTAAAAGGTCATACCTGTCATTTTTGTCGTTAAAGCCATAAATATTGAGAAGGTTAAAATCCCGCCCCATAAAATTTAGATGTGCTAAAAGTGCCCGACCATCTCTCACCACTGTGCTACCCTTCACCAGAACCTGAGGGATTTTATTAAAATGACTACTCCGTCTTTTTTATTTTCGTTTGATCCACTCCATAGAGACGTTTGTGGCCACATATCTTCCCACGTTCTATATTGTTTTAAAAATGGTAGGCCACATTCCTGTATTAAAAACACATCTGATTCAAAGGAAAATAAAAAGGATAAAACGCTCTGACTCTCGACTTCACACTTCTCACATTTATGGTAGAGAAAGTGAGTGTCAAAAGAATGGTTAAAAACAACAGGTGTGACAGTCTTTTAAAAACCTATAAGGATCATAAAAAGCTGTAAAAAAAAAACAACACTTGGTCTTCCTCTCTTCTTCATCATAATAGGAGAATCGAAGGACAATTCAGATAAAGGTCTCTTAGTTTGCTGAGCATTGGGGAGGGAGGCATCTTCACTATTATCCTGAAGTTGGTTTTCTATTCCAGCTCCGCCTTCTGCCTGCATTTCCCCATCCCTTGATGGGGGTGTGGCAGGCCCCTCCCCTTCTCCCGCCTCACCTGACTCCTCTCCTCCAACCACAGAATTTGGCGGGAGATTTGAAATTTCTAGCCCAGCTTCTTCACATTGCTCTCTAAATGCTTCTGTTTTCCCTCTTTCAATTTGCTTTGCTGCTATGAGTTTGTTGGCAAAAGACTTGGGGCAATCTCTGAAGAGGTGGTTTGTTTCTCCACAAAGATTGCACTTTCTGCCATTGGTACATCGGTACAATCGACAATTCCGGCAAACAATCTGCTGGCATGCTTCTGCCAGGTACCCTTGCTTGCCACACTTGCGACAGAGCCTGGGCTGTCCCTGGTAATGAATGTAGGCCCTGTTTTAACCTAAAACTATCATGGATGGGAGATGTTTCAGGCCCTGGTAGGCTTGATGGTCCTGCCATTGTTGAATGGGGACCCTCCAGGCACAGTTCCATATGCCATCTTCATCTCCCACCTTGGTAGCTTGGCCTTTAACAGTGCAATATCTTCCCAGCCACCAACAAATGTCATCTGCATTTCCTGTCTCATTGAACATCCTAACAATGACTGTTTTCAAAGCATTGTCGGTCAGTTTCTCAACATTGAAAGCAGAAAACTGGGTTTTCACTTCCTCAAATCTTTTCCAAAATTCACAAAGCAAAACAGCAGAACGAAAGCTTACGTCAAAACCTTTGTTAAAGGGCAAAGTCAGAATACAATTTAAGTCATCTGGGCTGAAGTTCAAAATTTTTTGAATGAGCCTCCTGGAGAAGTCCAACCTGGACATCCCCAGGAGTTTACCATCCTCCTCTAAAAAGGAGAAACGAACACTGTGGTGCCTCCGCATGCCGGCATGGCCGGCCGACATGGTGGAGGCACTACGCACTAGAACAGAAGAGAAAAAAACAATACAAAAAACGGCAATAAATACAAACTAAAAGGGAGTAAATAAATACACACCGAAAAGCAGAAGGAAATTGTTGTTTGACCATATTTCAACAACTAATATCTATATCAGTGTCAATTGTTTAACTGTCAAATTTTAAATCACATATGGAGAGCGCGAACGCAGTCCCCCACTAGCAGAAATTATGCAGTCGAGATTCCCACATTTGGGGAATTCACAGGGGTCAGCACAACCAGAGTGCAATGGTCACGCCTCGCCCTGGGTGAACTACCTTCTTGATCATGGTATCTCCCCTGCCAGGTAAGTATGAGTTGTCCATTGCTGACATGACCACGTCTTCCACAGTCATTCCGCACTGGCTCACGGCGCTCGCCACCTGTTCACAGCCAAAGGCATGCCAGAAAGAAAAGCAATATTTGATTAAATGAGAAAGAAATCTGTCCCAACCTCATGTGTCCCAAATAACAGATTTGTTCGTGAGCAATCCTTTTTCCACAGTTCACTGCTGCATGACCACAACAAAAGGGAATTCGGAAACCACTCATTTCATCTCATTTACCTCCAAAATGATCAACAACTAAACCACCAGAGGGCGACACGGTGGCGCAGTGGTTAGCGCTGCCGCCTCACAGCAAGAAGGTCGTGGGTTCGATTCCGGGGCCCGGGCCTGGGACCTTTCTGTGTGGAGTTTGCATGTTCTCCCCGTGTCTGCGTGGGTTCTCTCCGGGTTCTCCGGCTTCCTCCCACAGTCCAAAAACATGCATGTGAGGTCAATTGAATATTCTAAATTGTCCGTAGGTGTGCATGTGAGTGTGAATGGTTGTTTGTCTCTATGTGGCCCTGCGATGAACTGGCGACTTGTCCAGGGTGTCACCCTGCCTTCACCCTAAGCCAGCTGGGATAGGCTCCAGCAGACCCCCGTGACCCTGAATTGGAATAAGCGGGTATAGAAGATGAATGAATGAATGAATGAATGACTTGTATCGCCAACAAGATAAATTGCAAAGAAAATGTGTCGTCAACAAAGCCTGTTGTCCCGGTTCCGAAAAAGGGATCTCAGTCACAGGAACTTTATTGGCTTTAAAGAAGACAACGACAGTCATAAAAGGTGACGTACAATCAGTGCCATGGCTTCATTGCAGCCACGCATGGAAACATGACAAATCTGTTCAACCACCTCAAACGTCACCACAGAATGCATTATGAGTCATGCACTCTGAGTCACAGAGGGGGAATTTTGGGCTCCCTGAAAGAAAAATCAAATGGGCCCCCTTTGCACAGCGCTTGTCAAAAGCTTTACATAACTCAAAGAAATACAGTATAGTTCAATAATAGATGCTAAAAGGCATGTCATTATCAGTGTTGCTCACCTTCTTCACTGGGACAGGGAGGGGGGCAAATATGGGGAGACGGGGGTCCTGCTGACTCACTTGTGGCAGCTATGTCTGCTCAAAAGGGGCAGGCCAGGGACAATGATTTAATATGAATATCTTTCAAAAGATGCAGTGCATATCTAATCTATGCTGGGCAAATTTTGATTAAATCAGAGCTGCCAACTTTTACAAAAATCTTGGAGTGAGATTTAGTGGTGGTTTATAGTGTCCCCTGCTGTGCTAGGTGGTCCTTTTACTGTACAGAAGCTCACCACCAGATGACAGTATACCTATGTTCACCGCTGTCGACGGTACCGTATGGCAGCCCATGGGCATGAGAAATCAGAGGTGTGGCGTGAGAGCGTGAAGAACAAGTCAGGCTTAGCTAGCTTATTTCACTATGGACATTTAGCTAACAGGTGAATATCACTCAGTCACAGACAGGCTACCCACCTTTCTTTGTGAAAAAGTCTGTAAGGGGTTGATTCCCCTTCTTTTTCTCTCCTCTCTCTCTCTTTTCTTTCTTTCCTTTTTTGGAATCCCGATAATCACCTATTTTTTTGGGGCCCCTGTAAGGCAAGGGCCTTTGGAATCGTCCTAACTTTTCCCCCATTTCAGACAGGGTCACTTTGTCAAAATAACAATTTATTACACATCAACACGTTAGGTTAATCATCACATCAGGTTTGGCGGTATGGTTCTGCTTGGGGTCCCCCTGCCCTTCCACGCAAGCATGTGAGGAAGCCCGAGACGGGAAGCCCTTCCCGCCCTTCACGAGCCATCGTGAAAGGCATAAGGCAGGGAGGGCAGCTCAGGTTCGTTTTGGAGACTCCCCCTCCCACGCGCCCGCGTGAGAGGCCTGGGCAGGAAGCTCTTCCTGCCCTTCACGAGCCATCGTGAAAGGCGATGCAGGGAGCCCAGCGGCAGCAACTACGAACCCCCCAAAACAGCCATACCGGCAAATCAAAGCTCTTCTGGTAAGAAGGAGCAAATGGGCGACATACATTTGGCGGTAAATCTGATTGGGGTCCCCCTGCCCTTCCGCGCAAGCATGCGAGGAAGCCCGAGGCGGGAAGCCCTTCCCGCCCTTCACGAGCTATCGTGAAAGGCATAAGGCAGGGAGGGCAGCTCAGGTTCGTTTTGGGGACTCCCTCTCCCACGCGCCCACGTGAGAGGCCTGGGCAGGAAGCTCTTCCTGCCCTTCACGAGCCATCGTGAAAGGCGATGCAGGGAGCCCAGCGGCAGCACTACGAACCCCCCAACCAGCTGTACCAGCAAAATCGGGCCCTTGTCAACAGCGAGCAACTAAATAAGCTATAAGGTAAGAAGTAAAGACAGTTAAAGCTGGTGCGGTACAACCAGCTTGGTGAAAGAGATACAGTCGGAGTGGAATATAATATAGTAATATTCTAATAGATTTAGTTTAATACGTCGCAGAGGTTAAGTAGCGTTTAGGTGGGCGAGAATGCATTGGGCGTCGAGAATGGCTGAGCTTTGGGACACAGATAACGTTTGTATATGCAGCTGAAGACCACCTTCCCATAGCTTTGCGCGTTGATACGGGAACTTTAAAGCCGCCGTCGTTGCCGTTCCAATCCGAAAGGAGTGAGCTGTGTATTGGTCAGGCGAAGGTCCGCAGAATTGGCAAGGAGGCGAAGGCGAGAAGTGAACCAAGCTCTTGTCATGGGTTCCCCATCCCCCGTGGCAAAAAGCGGCTCCTTCGGATTGGCTTGTGGTCTGCTTCTTAAGCAACGGCTCATAGATATGGAAGGACAAAAGGCATAATTAGTTTTTTTTTTTTTTTTTTTTTTTTGCATCATCGTAAACAGTAATATCGGACACGGAAAGATTCCGTGCTGGGTCGAAGCATCTCGGGAGTGTGGTGAATTCCCCGCCTCTTAAAAAAGAAATGCAGTGAGAAACAGTTTCCAAAAGTAAGTCTATATAAGAAATCTAAATTCGTACAAGCACCCTTTCCTTAAATACGTGATTAACTTGTGCAGGAGAGGAATGGTGAAGGGGAGACAAATGTCTTTGCCTTGAAGTTTCTCTCTTTTGGATCCACGTAACAGGAGTTGAATCAATGGATTTCCCATCACGCTGTTGACCAAGGGTCCGCTCAGCGCAGATGGAATTGAATTCCCGCGAGGAGGCCTTTGATAGAGGAGGGCTGCATCTTTGGGACTCAAAACAGTGAACCAAAAAGCACAATGGCGGGAAAATTAACTGGGAAGACGGCTATAGAAAAGGTGGAACAACAAAGTAAAGTAAGACCACGTGGAGTCATACGCTTTTAATGTTGACTGGGCAAGTCCAAGTCGCATATAGCGTGCGGCCGATTTCATTGACGACTGCATAGTCGAGTCTAGTCGAGGCTGCGTCCAGACACAGTTTGCGGAACTCCTGCGATTGAACCGGGAAAGAGCATCTGCAATTTTATTGTCCAAACCCGAAATCTGTGCTGCTCGGATAATGAAGATACCCAGAACAGAAACCCAAGTGAGACGTCTGATGAATCTGTTGATGGAGGTTATGGAGGAACGACCTTGTTTATGATGTTTACGGCTGCCTCGTATCGCAGAAGACCAGTGCTTACTCCACAGGAGACATGCTATGAGAATCGGGCAGATTCCATAAGGCGCTTGAAGTAATGTTATTTGGTAAAGAACAATTCTTTCGGCCATTTATCAGCAAACCACTGGTTGTTGAAGAACCCCCTAAAACCGACTGTGGGAGCTGCGTCCGTAAACAACCTAATCTCCAAGGAAGATTCAGGAACTCGTTCAATTTCCCCAAGAGAAAGGACCGAAACTCAAGCTCCGATCTACACCCTTCATCCGAGAATTCATGTCAGCGAGATTATCTATGGTTTTCGAGAGATCTAAAAGTCTTGATATGAACGAGCGATCCTGAGGGACGACGCGCATAGCAAAGATTAAATGACCTAGGAGGGAAAGTAAGTCCCTTTTAGAAGTAGCAGTACTGCGTGCACTCTCATATGGTTAATTCTTGAGTGGGCAGTGATGCCAGCATCAGGTTGCTCTCTAGAACGATTCCTGGAAATTCAATAGAATGAAGTGGAACGGGTGGAAAGCGTCTAAAGAAAGCGTCGGTGATGTCTGCTTTTGACGACAATGCGCCTCAACCTTTTTTTTTTTTTTTTTTTTTTTTTTTAAATATATATGTTATTATTATTATTTTATTTATTAGCTGATAGCGTCGTCGATGGAAGCGTAGCACAGAGAGAATGTGGTAGTGGAATCAGACTATTAACTATTAGCTTCATCATGTGTGGGGCAGAGGAGTCAATTATAAGACACTTTATTTCCCCAGAGTATTTACGGGTAGCGACGCCTCAGGGGTTCACGCGAATGATAGGAAAAGGAGAAACATCAAAAAGCCCAACATAAAAGCCTTCCTCACTGTCAACTATCTCGGGCTCCTTCGATGCCGATTGTAAATTTTACATATGAAAGATTTTTTTTTTTTTTTTTTTTTTGGAAGAAAAGACAGACCAGCTAAAACCATGAATTAGTCCAGTTATCAAGTAATTGACAAAGCAGCGGTTGGATGATCTCTCGAAGCCTTTCCCAATCTGGCACGTTCACAGGGGTAGACGCTTTATTTATTTATATTAGTTATTTATTTATTTATATTATGGTTTTTATATATTCATTTATATTATTGTTTTTATTTATATTATTGTTTTTATATATTCATTTATATTATTGTTTTTATATATTATATTATTGTTTTATTTATTCATTTATATTAGTTTTTATTTATTTATATTATTGTTTTTATTTATTTATTTATTTATATTATTGTTTTTATTTATTTATTTATTTATTATTATATTCATTATTATCATTATCATCATTATTTTATTATTTATTTATTTTTTCTTCCCCGTCCGAGGCGTGTTCATCTAGGGCACACGGATTTGGGGTGTCTGTCCCCGCAAAAGCTGCAAGAATGAATATATTTACACTCCACAAATCTGCACGCGTTTGTTAAAATTGAAGCATATGGAGTAGAAAAGGTGTCACCTTGTTTTCTGTTTCTGAGCATTTTGGAGGATGAACAACAGCCACTGATTTAGGGCAAGAAAGAGGACTGTGCAAAGGAAGCGCAAATAGAGCGGTTTGAACAAATAGAGTGCTTGACGGCCAGTGCAGTGCCGGTTATTAGAGCCCAATCGACCACGGACCAGACCAGCCTTTGGTTAAATCTCTGAATAAACATAGCACATTTAGCTGAGAATCACTTATGGTATTCTTAGAACGAGGTTCCGTCGTAGGTCATAGCAAGATCGGCAAGGGCCACGACTGACTTCTGCCAAGTTAGAGTTTGGACAGCCTGGGATCACTGCCCTTTAATAACACCGACCTATCTCCACATTCAACGACGCGTTTGTCGCTAAATTCCGAGCACAGCAGGATTTTTTACAAGGTTGATGTTGTTACCTGCGAGGATTGGCTCCTGCGGTTGGATGAGATGGCGGCAGCAGGAAGGTAGAAGGGAACGCCGGTAGAGAACGGAACTGCACTTCCCAAGCTTCTGCGCGGGATCAGAACGTCGTCGGGTGGAGCGGTGTGACGTCATCGGCTCGCGAATATGGACCTGCGGTGGGTTGGAAGTTTCCTCCGCTGACCCGCGTGTAAATCCCGCGGCTGAAGCTTCTGGAGACTGGATCCTTGAATCCATGCTCGAGAGGGAAAGTTGAATGGACGACAGTGCGGCCATGATGGAGTCGTTCGGGACTGCGGAGCTGGACGCCGGTACGGGGGCTCTCGCCCCTTGGAGATCTGAGCCACGCTGGATCCCGGCCGATCAACAGGTGTTTTCGCTCAATGATGCCTTTGGAGCGACGGAGGGAGGACGATCGCTAGGAGGAAGCGGAATGCCGGAGAAGCTCAGGAAAAGAGCGAACGACTCTTCTTCGTGGGAAGCGCCGACTGAGCGGCGACGCCGCTGGCAAATCGAAACCCAGGATCTTCGGTATTGGCCATTCGTTGATGGAAGGACCGGGATCTTTTCCCCATGAGCCGCGAGCCATGAAGAGAAGGAGTGCCTTCATCGCAGATGATAGCCTCGGATTCGGAGCTTTGTGGCGACTCTGGAGCGCAGATGAGCTGCTCCTGATCCTCGGCATAGTATGAAGCCATCGAGGCGAAAGGCAGCTCAGGTGAGGAAAAACACGCAGAGATAATCATCGAACTTGCTAGGCAACTTGTCGATCGCCCGTGAAGAAGCAGAGGAAGATGATCAGTTGGGGTGGCTTTAAAAAGGGCGCTTCTAAAGAGGCTGACCAATAGGAGCTGAGGGAAGTGACGTAAGCCTACAGCTAATTAGGGTCACGCAGCTGGAATACTAATAAGGCGACGTCATGCCCTGTCAGAACTAACGCTTCGCTCGATTTGTTCTTTGACTGGTTGCGGATGTTTGCTGGAAGTGAGTTCCAGAGTTGGGGAGCGGAGCGGCTGAAAGCTCTGCCCCCTATGGTGCTGAGTCCGTGGACAGATACAGAGACGTGGAAGATCTGAGGCAGCAAGAAGGGATGGCAATGCAGAGGAGATCAGAAAGGAAGGAGGGGCGGCGTTGTGAATGGCCTTGCCGTTACCGTTTCCCAACTTTCATCCTACTTTTTCCATTTTCCTTGAATTATCAACCGAAAAGGGAATTTTTATGTATTGTGTCCTACAACTCAGTTTCTCACAATACACACAGTAGTCGCGTGCGATCATCATTATTTTACCCGTAAAATTTCAACAAAACACATCTTTTTTTTATTATCCCAGAATAAAAGAAAAAATGTGTGCTGGTTTTATTTGCATTCCACCACTCCTCTGCTTTTTTCTTGGTGAAACACTTGGGCTATTTAAAAAAACAACAACAACAACAACAACCTTGCACTCCTTTTCGTATACATTTTCTTCACTAGAGAGCAACTTGGTTTATCTCCTCTTGAAAAAAGGGGCCACATCATCACTCTGAAGGCCCCTGCACATTTCAAGCAGGCGTTTGCTTTTTTTGTTTGTTTTCCAGCGGGAGTGATTTTCTCCAAGTTTATTTACAAAAGCAGCAGAGTCGAGGACAACCAGCAAGCTCAGAAGAAAAATTGAAGAGGAGCAGAAACACAGAAGAATAAAACTAAGGGGAAGGAATTTTACAACGGTACCACCTGGTGAACAGAAGAGAGCATGGATAGAACCTCACCTGGAAGTCTGGAGAGAAAATGTGAAAATGATACAAAGATATTTAAAAATATACTAATAAAAGGAAGAGAGATACTCACCAACAAGATGTTCGTCTGCTCTCCTGGAACTCAGGGCCCCGTTGCACGAAAGTAGGATTCCGTCATCCATGATCACTAACTAATGATCTACTCTTTAAGGTAGTAGATATCAAAATGACATTGAATTGAAAAAAAAGGTACAACGATAATAAACTAACCATTTGCAACTTGTGAGGTGTAAATAAAAACCTCATTAAAATGTGGCAAGGTGCAAAGGGCCCAGGCGGGCTTCAAACCCCAGACTCCCAGGTAATAGTCATTCGGTCAAGTAGCCAGGGCGCATTACTCTTTGATGTGTATTCACGTTTAATTGGGATGTGTATTTTTATAAATGATGCATGGAAAAGTATGTTATGTTGGAAAATTTCAAATGATTCCAAATTGAACAGTAAACTAAATTGTCCGTAGGTGTGCTTGTGAGTGTAAATGGTTGTTTGTCTTGATGTGGCCCTGCGATGACTTGGCGGCTTGTCCAGGGTGTCACCCTGCCTTTGCCCTATGACAGCTGGGATAGGCTCCAGCAGACCCGTGACCCTGAGCTCGGGAAGAAGCAGGTATAGAAAATCATTGGCTGGAATGCTTGAAATTAAATTATTCCATTTCATTCCATATTCACACTATTAAAAATAATGACAGTGGGTCTAGTTCAGGCATGGGCATCCGGCCCGCTGCGTGTCTCTGTCCGGCCCGCGTGAAGCCAGTCATAATTCACACCTCGCCCCCCAACGAAACTTTGCCGACACATTAGCGTAGCGCGATAGCGATAGCATGTTCCGCAACCCCCCCACAATCACCCGGTCAACGAAAAAATGCTGGGACGTTAGCGCAATTTCCAAGCACCCGACCACCGTCAACAAAACTTCCGTGGCCCGCCGACACGATGCAGGTCTGCCATGTGGCTCATTGCTAAAAAAGTTTGCCCACCCCTGGTCTAGTTGAATGTGATAACGTGTCGTGTTCAGTGGAATAACTATTGGTTTCCGTTGGTGGTGACTCTTTACTGAGGAGTGAGATTAAATAGATCCTGGAATTTAGTCTGGTCCGGAGCAGGCTCACCCCACAGAATAAATCTCCATGGTAACTTATACCAAAACATATACCACTTCCACCTATCCCACTTTTGTGCAACCGGATCGCGGATAAGTTCCGGATAACCAAGATATCCCGGCTTAAATCCCTTATGCTAGTTTTGTGCAACGGGCCCCAGGTCACATCAGACAACAATGTCTGTGAAGGTTCTCAGTCATCAAAGTCATCTTAAGGCAGAATGGTTGAGTTAGGGCAACTGGACTTGTTCTTGTGATGTTGAAGACGTTTCACCTTTCTTCCAAAAGGTGGACAACACTGCTCGACACAACCTGGAACAGAGACCAAGTTTCAATAAAGTTCTGATGATTTGATGTTGGTGACGGAGGAGGGAAGCTGCACGGCCTTGTGGAACACACGCGCGCACACACACACACACCCACACACACTCTTCCCGGAATAAGTCAGGACTGTAGAAGCCCCGCCTCCTGTGCTCCCTGGAACCAATCACTGCTCTGCCTGGTCATTTCCTCCTCTTCAAGTCAAACTAGTTTTGTTTCTGAGAAAGTCAGTCAGTCAATGACTCTCAAAGGTGAAATGTCTCAGTTGGACCAAGAAACCTTCTCTTGTTGCCTCTGTCTGGATCTTCTCAAGGATCCAGTGACCACTTCCTGTGGACACAGCTACTGCAGGAAATGTCTCCAACACCACTGGGATGCAGAGGAGGAGAGTCTACAGCTGCCCTCAGTGTAGGAGGACCTTCACACCAAGGCCTGTCCTGGAGAAGAACACCCTGTTAGCTGCTCTAGTGGAGACCCTGAAGAAAACTGGACTCCAAGCTGCACCTGCTGATCACTGCTATGCTGGAGCTGGAGATGTGGCTTGTGATGTCTGCACTGGGAGGAAACCGAAGGCCTTCAAATCCTGTCTGGACTGTCGGGCCTCCTACTGTTACTCTCACCTCCAGCCTCATCGTGATTCTGCTCCCCTACAGAGACACAAGCTGGTGGAACCCAGCCAGGAGCTCCAGGAGAACATCTGCCCTCGTCATGATAAGGTGATGAAGATGTTCTGCCACAATGATCAGAAGATCATCTGTGGTTTATGCTGCATGGATGAACATCAAGGTCATCAGACAGTGGCAGCAGCAGCTGAGAGGACTGAGAGGCAGAGAGAGCTGGAGGAGACCAGGCAGAAGATCCAGCACACAGAGGAAGACCTGAAGGTGCTTCAGAAGGAGGTGGAGTCCATCAACGACTCTGCTGATAAAGCAGTGAAGGACAGTGAGGACATCTTCACCCAGATGATTGGTCTGCTGGAGAAAGGACGCTCTAAGATGGAAGAGCAGGTCAGACCCACACAGGGGGCAGCAGTGAGTGGAGTCAACGATCTTCAGAGGAAGTTGGAGCAGGAGATGATGAAGCTGAAGAGGAGAGACGCTGAGCTGGAGAAGATCTCACACACACTGGACCACAGCCAATTTCTCCACAAGTTCTCCTCACTGCCAGCACTCAGTCCGTCTCCAGACTCCTCCAGCCTGGAGATCCGTCCTCTGAGATACTTTGAGGATGTGGCAGCAGCTGTGACCAAGCTGAGAGATGAAATACATCAAGTTCTGATGGAGACTCAGACAAACATCTCACGGGCAGTGAGCAACGTTAATGTTCTACTGCCAGAACCAGAACCAGAACCCAGGAGAAGAGAGGACTTCCTCAGATATGTATTACCGTCAAATCACTCTGGATCCAAACACAGTGAACAAATGGTTGTTATTATCTGAGGAGAACAGAAAAGTGACAATCATGAAGGAAGTTCAGTCTTATTGTGATCATCCAGACAGATTCATTGACAGGCTGCAGGTCCTGAGTAGAGAAGGTCTGACTGGACGATGTTACTGGGAGGTGGAGTGGAGAGGGGACTGGTTTGGTGTAGCAGTGGCCTATAGGAACATCAGCAGAGCAGGAGGGTCAAATGGAAGTATATTTTGATTAAATAACAAATCCTGGAGTTTAGATTGTTTCTCATGTGAATATATGTTTTTTCACAACAACATCAGGACTGATGTCTCAGGTCCTTGGTCCTCCAGAGTGGGAGTGTACCTGTACCACACAGCAGGTCTTCTGTCCTTCTACAGCGTCTCTGGAACCATGGAGCTCCTCCACAGAGTCCAGACCTCCTTCACTCAACCGCTACATGTTGGACTTGCTGTTGGTCCAGGTTGTTCAGCTGAGTTGATGAAAGTGTGACTGAAGTCGTCAGAGAGACTCTGAGCTGAATTCTCACCTTTGATTCTTCTTCTGTCTTCACGTTTGTTGCCAAGTATCTTCGGCTGTCAGTCAAACAGGGTGGGCGGGGCCTGGACGCCACTTCCAGTTTGTGCTCCTGGTGACTGTTGTCCACCTGATGTTTGTCTCCACAGCTGCTGAATGTTTGTGCCACGTTGTCTCTCTTCCTCTGCAGCCCATTCATCCCACAGATTAATAATGTGTTATTAGTCCACATGACAACTTTATTACTGTGGAAACACAGCTGAGGTCTGTTTCCACTCTCATCCATCTGATGAACCTTCTGACTGTTTTCTGTTTCTGTCCGTTTGTCAACAATCAGATGAATGGATGTGAATTTTGTGAGAGAATTTTGTCTTTTGATTCTAGTTGTTGGCTCAATGTGACAATAGTGAATCAATAAGTCATGAAATATGCCATCAGTCTATATTGCACAACAATGTCAAGTGAATGACCAACTGTTGAATTGAAGCAATAAAACAACAAGACAATCCAGATAGCAGTGGGAGTGTTTCCTGGCAGAGGTTGGACAGCAGAATCCAGGAATTGACACAGTCGTACACCCACTGGGGCTGGATGTAGTACCTGTTGATGTAGTACCTAACTGAACAGGCTCAGATGCCTCAATGAGTGGATTGATGATTCGGTTCAATATGAAAAAAATAGTCTTGAATGTTTTCAAAATGTCAGGTAAAGAATGAGTGATAAGTTATGAGTTATAAGCTATACTTTTGAGTGTCTCTTGTTTCCTCTCTCATTAATGATGACTGATCGAAAAAGGCATTTTTTAGTCAATTTGGATCCTGTTGAACACTCAGACTGGACATTTTCTAATTTTGGTAAACATTTTGCTAAAACAATTTTTATGTTATTCTTTTCCCTGACAATTATGATATTTTAAAAATTCATCTTTAATAAAAAAAATACATTAAAATACCTTTAATACGCTTGAGCACTCACCATGTAAGACATGAATATCTGAGTGCAGCTGATTTCGCAGATTTGTAAAAGAGTGCAATTCTCAAGGAAGTTAAAACATTCATCAGGCTTTTATTTTCACTCATACGCCAATAAAATATCCTACAATACAAGAATGCTGGGAAAAGTCTCCGCTTCTTAGTAGATTTATGTTCTGTCAAGATCTCCATGTATTCACCACAGACATTTAGCAGGCAATCAAGCAGGGGGGAGGGGCTACATACGACCTGGGTCGACTGATTGACAATGTGAGCAGACCCCCCATTTCCCACTCCCCCAGGAGGCCAACGCAGGAATTGCAAGATCAGGTATTGACCGCTGTAATAAGACTTAGGTCTGGATGTTTACAGCAGTTTAAAAACTGAGCCACCACCACCACCAGAGGGAGCAGATGAGCTAGCACTAAAAATGCTGAAATTGAGCGCTGACACCTGCTGGATTATTGTGTGTGCCTCCCTTCTGGGCCCTGTTCTCATGTCCAGTCAAAGTGAACCACTGTCACGCTCTCCGCTTTCCCCCCGGCGCTCATTTGCCAGTTGGCTAATTGCGATTAGCCTGCGGCGCCAATTAACCGTCCTCAACCTCGTCCGGCTCCCTCATTAGCTAATTGAAACCCTGCAGCCTGCGCTAACGAGGTAGCTGATTGGGACGTGATGTGGAGTTGACGGAAGGAAGCGCAGGTTCAGGCGGACGCTCACACTGCATCGGCAAAGTGGAGAGATGTGAGGAACTAGTCGACTACAAGCTGAGAGACGCAATGATCAATGAAATCATTCACGGTTATCATCTGCAGGAAGAAGAAATAAAAATGCAGGCTGATCGACTCTGAGTGAGACGGTCAGAACAAAGGATTATTGGGATTGTCTGCACTCGGCCGGAGCTGGGGCTTAGCCCCGCCCCCTTCCTTTGTCTAAATGGGATCTGAGAGCGTCCTGCAGGAGGCGCCGGACATTGACCGCGGCCATTAAAACCTCAACCTGCAAAGAATGTGAAATCAGAGGGACGGGATTAGTGGAGGTGGAGTGCTTTAAATACAAACAGCTACTTTTGTCGGGCTGAAGCTGAGTGGGCAGAGTTTCACCACAATAATCCATCAATTCATTCACAGCTCATTGAAATGAACGAATTTGAATTCATTTACACTTTGTCAAGTTTTTATTTCTCGAGGAACAAAAACCTGAGGACACAAATTCAGCCTTGAAACCTGAAGTGCCTAAAAACAGCCAGCAGGGGCAGCAGAATCAACGCCAGACGCAGAGCAGTGGGGCAAAATAAGTTGATTTATATTTTTATATAGATATTTATTTGAAGATTGAATATTTTGTTTTTTTCTGAAATATTTTAATTCACACCCACATGAAGGAATCAAATACTATTGAATTTAAAAATTTAAAACTGCTGAACTGTAAGTGAATGATTTGAGAATTTGTTTTTCACCTCTAAAAATCTTAAAATATCAGTCTTAATTTGACCAGATCGAGAAGCAAAAAATGCAGAGACAGTTAGCATGATAGCAATAGCTTTCCACCTAGATAGTTTGCCAATGTTTTAATTTTTAAAAAGCAGATATCTAATTTTTTTCTGCTAACATGGCAATGCGAGAGACA
>CM020509.1:21748198-21775698 GCA_009823395.1 Thamnaconus septentrionalis | reverse complement strand
GGACTGGGAAACAGCACCCCTGCCGGGACAAAAGCTTACGGCACCTGGTATTCCCAGGCGGTCTCCCATCCAAGTAGTAACCAGGCCCGACCCTGCTTAGCTTCCCGAGATTAGACGAGATCGGGCGTTCTCAGGGTGGTATGGGTCAGAAGCGAGAGACACTGTTGCAAACAGGCCTTATAAAGCTGCAGCATGGAGGAAGTGCACCTTGCCATGAAGCTGTACTTGTAGGTTCAGTCATTCATTCATTCATTCATTCATTCATTCATTTAGATAGATAGTGAGTTTAAATGAAGCCCTGCAAAAAAAGTTTGTGTTGTGATTTCTGACAAAGTTGGACGGGAAACAGCACCTCTGCCGGGACAAAAAAGCTTACGGCACCTGGTATTCCCAGGCGGTCTCCCATCCAAGTACTAACCAGGCCCGACCCTGCTTAGCTTCCGAGATCAGACGAGATCGGCGTTCTCAGGGTGGTATGGCCGTGAAGTTTAGAGACACTGTTGCAAACAGGCCTTATAAAGCTGCAGCATGGAGGAAGTGCACCTTGCCATGAAGCTGTACTTGTGGGTTCATTCATTCATTCATTCATTCATTCATTTAGATAGATAGTGAGTTTAAATGAAGCCCCTGCAAAAAGAGTTTGTGTTGTGATTTCGACAAAGTTGGACGGGAACAGCACCCCTGCCGGGACAAAAGCTTAAGGCACCTGGTATTCCCAGGCGGTCTCCCATCCAAGTACTAACCAGGTCCGACCCTGCTTAGCTTCCGAGATCAGACGAGATCGGGCGCCTCAGGGTGGTATGGCTGTAAGTTTAGAGACACTGTTAAAACAGGCCTTATAAAGCTGCAGCATGGAGGAAGTGCACCTTGCCATGAAGCTGTACTTGTGGGTTCATTCATTCATTCATTCATTCATTCATTCATTTGGATATATAGTGAGTTTAAATGAAGCCCTGCAAAAAAAGAGTTTGTGTTGTGATTTCCTGACAAAGTTGGATGGGGAAACAGCACCCCTGCCGGGACAAAGCTTACGGCACCTGGTATTCCCAGGCGGTCTCCCATCCAAGTACTAACCAGGCCCGACCCCTGCTTAGCTTCCGAGATCAGACGAGATCGGGCGTTCTCAGGGTGGTATGGTCGTAAGTTTAGAGACACTGTTGCAAACAGGCCTTATAAAGCTGCAGCATGGAGGAAGTGCACTTTGCCATGAAGCTGTACTTGTGGGTTCATTCATTCATTCATTCATTCATTAATTTAGATAGATAGTGAGTTTAAATGAAGCCCTGCAAAAAAGAGTTTGTGTTGTGATTTCCTGACAAAGTTGGACGGGGAAACAGCACCCCTGCCGGGACAAAGCATACGGCACCTGGTATTCCCAGGCGGTCTCCATCCAAGTACTAACCTGGCCCGACCTCTGCTTAGCTTCCCGAGATCAGACGAGATTGGGCTGTTCTCAGGGTGGTATGGCCGTAAGCGAGAGACACTGTTGCAAACAGGCCTTATAAAGCTGCAGCATGGAGGAAGTGCACCTTGCCATGAAGCTGTACTTGTGGGTTCATTCAATCATTCATTCATTCATTCATTTAGATAGATAGTGAGTTTAAATGAAGCCCCCAAAAAAAAAGAGTTTGTGTTGTGATTTCTGACAAAGTTGGACGGAAACAGCACCCCTGCCGGGACAAAAGCTTAAGGCACCTGGTATTCCCAGGCGGTCTCCCATCCAAGTACTAACCAGGCCCGACCCTGCTTAGCTTCCAGATCAGGACGAGATCGGGCGCCTTCAGGTGGTATGGTCGTGCAAGTTTGAGAGACACTGTTGCAAACAGGCCTTATAAAGCTGCAGCATGGAGGAAGTGCACCTTGCCATGAAGCTGTATTTAGGGTTCATTCATTCATTCGTTCATTCATTCATTTAGATAGATAGTGTGAGTTTAAATGAAGCCCTGCAAAAAGAGTTTGTGTTGTGATTTCCTGACAAAGTTGGACGGGAAACAGCACCTGCCGGGACAAAAAAGCATACGGCACCTGGTATTCCCCAGGCGGTCTCCCATCCAAGTACTATCCAGGCCAGACCCTGCTTAGCTTCCGAGATCAGACGAGATCGGGCGTTCTCAGGGTGGTATGGTCACGAAGTTTAGAGACACTGTTGCAAACAGGCCTTATAAAGCTGCAGCATGGAGGAAGTGCACCTTTGCCATGAAGCTGCTGTACTTGTGGGTTCATTCATTCATTCATTCATTCATTCATTCATTCATTCATTTAGATAGATAGTGAGTTTAAATGAAGCCCTGCAAAAAGAGTTTGTGTTGTGATTTCTGACAAAGTTGGACGGGAACAGCACCTCAAGCCGGGACAAAAGCTTACGGCACCTGGTATTCCCAGGCGGTCTCCCCATCCAAGTACTAACCAGGCCCGACCCTGCTTAGCTTCCGAGATCAGACTCCGATCGGGCGTTCTCAGGGTGGTATGGCCGTAAGCTGTAGAGACACTGTTGCAAACAGGCCTTATAAAGTTGCAGCATGGAGGAAGTGCACCTTGCCATGAAGCTGTACTTTGTGGGTTCATTCATTCATTCATTCATTCATTCATTCATTCATTCATTTAGATAGATAGTGAGTTTAAATGAAGCCCCTGCAAAAAGAGTTTGTGTTGTGATTTCTGACAAAGTTGATTTGGGAAACAGCACCCCTGCCGGGGACAAAAGCTTACGGCACCTGGTATTCCCAAGGCGGTCTCCATCCAAGTACTAACCAGGCCCGACCCTGCTTAGCTTCCGAGATCAGACGAGATCGGCGTTCTCAGGGTGGTATGGACAGAGTTTATGAGACACTGTTGCAAACAGGCCTTATAAAGCTGCAGCATGGAGGAAGTGCAACCTTGCCATGAAAGCTGTATTTGTGGGTTCATTCATTCATTCATTCATTCATTAATTTTAGATAGATAGTGAGTTTAAATGAAGCCCTGCAAAAGAGTTTGTGTTGTGATTCTCTGACAAAAGTTGGACGGAAAAACAGCACCCCCTGCTGGGACAAAAAGCTTTAAGGCACCTGGTATTCCCAGTGCGGTCTCCATCCAAGTACTAACCTCAGGCCCGGCCCTGCTTAGCTCCCGAGATCAGGAGGCGAGATTCCATGCGTTCTCAGGAGTGAGCCCATGGCGTGCATGGTAGATACTGCTGCAGAAGCAGGCCTTATAAGCGCTGCAGCATGGAGGAGGTGCACCTTGCCATGAAGCTGTACTTGTGGGGTTCGATCATTCCGTTATTCATTCATTCATTCATTTAGATAGATAGTGAGTTTAAATGGCTTCTCCTGCAAAAAAAGAGTTTGTGTTGTGATTTCCTGACAAAGCTGGACGCCGAAGTGTTACCCCTGCTTGGGACAAAAAGCTTACGGCACCTGGTATTTCCCAGGGTCTCCCATCCAAGCATTAACCAGGCCCGGGACTGCTTGGCTTCCGAGATCAGACGAGATCGGGCGTTCTCAGGAGTGGGTATGGCCGTAAGTAGAGGGCCACTATTGCAAACAGGCCTTATAAAAGCTGCAGCATGAGAAGTGCACCTACATGAAGCTGTACTTGTGGGTTCATTCATTTCATTCATTCATTCATTCATTCATTCATTTAGATAGATAGTGAGTTCAAATGAAGCCCTGCAAAAAGAGTTTGTGTTGTGATTTGACAAAGCTGGGACGGGAAACAGCACCCCTACCGGGACAAAGCTTACGCACCTGGTATTCCCAGGCGGTTTTTAAAAAAAAAAATTTTGAACAAAATTTAAAATTTTTGGTTTTAATTTTTTTTTTAAAAAATTACTTTTAAAAAAAATAAATTTTAAAAAATAAATTTTTTTGAAAGCCCTTAAGACCCTTTGTTTAAAAACATTTAAAAAAAAAAAAGGGGGTTGCCTTTAAAAGAAAATTTTAAAATTTTAAGGAAAAATTTTAAAATCATAGCCCTTTAAAATTTTACCTTTACCCAATAAAAACTGGGAAAACCCGCCAGTAGTTTAGTTTGTAAATTAATTTTAACCCAAATGCGGAAAAGGGGGGCCTTGGGCCCCTTTCCCCCGGCAAAATTAAACCCCATTTATCCGGGAAAAACAAAGCTTTTGGTTTAAAAAAGACAAAAAAGGAGGGAAACTAAAAAAAAAAACATTTATTTTTCCCCCGCCCGGGGGGCGCGGTTTATGCCTTCCCTTCTTTGCTCCCTTCAAACAAAGGGATGTTACAAAACACATTAAGGGGCATTCCATTGCCTCGGCCCACGGTTGTAGGGTGTTGCACTGCCCGCTCCGGTTGTAGGGGTGCTGTTTTGGTACCTCAAATCAGGGTCCAAGCGAGACAAAGCGAGTTTAGTGGTGCGAGCGACGAGCAGGGCACTGGATTGGCTCAGTGTCCTCGTCGCTTTTCCCTGTCGGGCGGACATAAATGCCATCTCCTTCGACCGGAAATTCTGTGTCAGGTACATTTTACCGTGAATACAAGTAGCTACTATTGATGGTGTATACATATTTTGAAAACAGCTATTTCAATCCATGTTTATTTTGTCTTTTGGGGAGGCAGGCAAACCGGGAATGTCCTCGCGTCGAGTGTTACCATGTTCGCAAACGACGGGCAAATGGCACAGCCTCGGTGAAAATCGAGTTGCCCTGCGTGGGCGGGCGCAGGTCCGAGGTCTTGAGCGAGAGGAAATACTGATTCGTCGAGGGACGTGGCTCTTCGCGAGGAAGCCTCGAACACCGCAATTTAACAAAGTTGTTCTTGGCTCGCTAGGGCAGCTTTTCAAATAAGGAGGCGGTGTTTACTGTCTGTTTTTTGTTTGTTTTTTTAAATAAATGCTATTTTCCGTTGTATCTGTCTTGTTTACTTTTGGTGAAAATATAAAGGTTCAAAGGTTTACTCTCCCAGAAAACAAAACAATAAATTATAAATGTTGCCTGCATAAATTGTGATTTCAGTGAGGAAAACTGTTCTTTCTTTAACAGAAAAGCAACCACCGCTGCGCTGTTGTGTATCCAGAAATGATGCTGTCAAAACATTGTCCCCTTTACCCTCGACCCGCCCACAGCCCGTGATCCGGGGCCAATGAAAACCAATCGAACCGTGGGGCGGGCGGGCGATGAAACCGGCCTTAAGTCCTCAAGCATGTTTTTGTGGGGCCGCAGTCTCGTGTCCACCAGCCGAGTCGAGCCGCTCCTCTTGGCCACCGCCCGGTGTTCCATCGCATCTGCATTAGGCTGAACAAACCTCCAACATTTTCTCTCGTCCACCGATTGTAGTCCTTGGTGGTTTGGCCGGCATTTTACATTTTTTATTTCTCCGACACTGTTTCGCTGTACAGCGACAGCCACCGCTACGAAAACCAGGAAGGTTTTCATTGCGTACGCCTGTCCATCCAGCTTCCTTTGAGCTTTTTCTTCGGGCTGGTAGAACAGACACGCCTGTAGTCGCACGCCCATGTAGTATACAGTTTCATAAGCTTTTCAGTTTTTAAGTCGCGGAAACTGCAAAAATCCACACACGGGCATTTAAAATGGCGGGTTTTGGTCTTTCTGGCGCAGGCACGCTTTGGCTGGTTTTATGGTGCTTAAGCACACTGAACGCGTTTTTTGACGCGGTCTGACGCGCGGGCGAGCGCAAGCAGCGAGACCTGGCGCCAACGCCCCCAGATCTATACCTTGGCGCGCTAACAGGACAGCAGCCTGTTCTTGGGAAATAAAGTGCCCAGATGCAGAGCACGCACCAGTGTTTGTTATACAAAGAAACCTCTGCATCGAATCTGTGTCTGACAATTTATGAACATAAGGTTGTTGCTTTTTCATATATTAGGGTCGGAACATTATCGTGATGATTCGTATTTTATTTTATACTCTAGACAACACGGAACGATATCGTAACTAGTAGAGTTTCGGGCAAAATGACAGCAACGTATTGAGCAGTGCCGGAGGACGACAGAGTTGTTGTAGTGCAAACAGTGGCACAACGAGTTTTCGTTCCACCTGCAGTTAATCAAGCCTCCAAGGCACTTCTAAATGCAAAAACATCGGCAGCTAGCCAGTATTTGCACCGGGCCAACAAGAGAACGCTAGAGCAACCAAAACCGAGCAGAGTCGCTAACTAGATGTATATTTTTTAGTCCCAGAGCTCGCGTCATTTCAGATTCCACACTCGGACACTGCGTAGAGAGCAAGTTTTTCCTCCACTTTTTCTCACACCTGCTCTGGTCATGGAACTGGCGCCCCCATGCCTGGGCCACTTTTTTTCGGAGCCGGGTTGCCTCCTTATTGGCCGCCAACAGATGTTCTTACAGCGCTGACGCCAATTCAAAATGTTTTAAATCGGGCGTCAAGGCGTCAAACGCCACCCTGGCGCGCGATGCTCACCCTCGCTGAGCGGAGTTGGCGCCTTTCGCCGACGCCGCAGACGTATTAATAATGGCCTGCCGCGCTGACACCCCTGCGCCGGTCGGCACCAGTGTATGAGTTTTCACCAATCAGTGCCCGCACATTGCCACATACGCTACCCTTATGGTCTCAGCTCGCCTGTCATTTCGAACTTAAACGGGCAGTGCAACAAAATCAAACCCTCGTGAAATGCTCTGATTAATTTCACCTGTACCGTATTGGAGACGTTATCTTTAAAAGGGAGCAGCTGAGTTTCCACAGACCACTTCCCGAAGTCACACCTGAAGAGAGTACAGAGTGCAAGACATAATGAGGTGATCAGAGAAGAAAACAGGGTCAATCTAGCATCGGTGGGCGGGCGGTCCCGTGTAAAAACATAATTCATGCGGAGAGGCCCTGGCACTGTCAACACTGAACCAGGTGAAGAAGCCCTCCTGACATGCATGCTCTTTAAACAGCTTGAAGTTTAAAATCTCTACAAAATGCCTCTCCTCCAATAAAATCTGGTGTCTTGTCTACTTTAAAATCTCCTCCTGCCTCTTCTTTCATCCTTCTTGCTTAAAATGCAATTAAAATCACCTGCTAAGTAACTAAAGGTGCCCTGCTTCTAGCATGTGGGACTGCAAGTCTCTAAAAGGCTTACACCTGTCATTTTTGTCGTTAGCCATGGGGCTTATTGAGAAGGTTAAATCTCTACCATACAACTCTAGATGTGCTAAAAGTGCCCGACCATCTCTCACCACTGTGCTACCTTCACCAGAACTCCGAGGATTTGCCAAATGATTACCAGTTGTTCATTTGCTCTTGATCCACTTCCATAGAGACGTTGTAGGCCATAGATCTTCCTAACGTTTATATATTGTTTTAAAAATGGTAGCTGTTATCTCTGTATTAAGAAACATCCAATGATCTAAAGGAAAAGAAAAAGGATGATAAATTGCCTGACTTCGACTCTTTGGGCTTACATTTCTCATTTATAGAGAAAGTGAGTGTCAAAGAACGGTTAAACAACAACAGGTGTGACAGTCTTTTAAAACCCATATGATCATAAAAAGCTGTAAAAAACAACACTTATCTCTCTCTCTCTTCTTCATCATAATAGGATATACCGAAGGACAATTCAGATAAAGGTCTCTTAGTTTGTTGAGCATTGGGGAGGGAGGCATCTTCACTATTATCCTGAAGTTGGTTTTCTATTCCAGCCCCGCCTCTGGGCCTGCATTTCCCATTCTCGATGGGGTGTGCAGGTCCCCCCTCCCTTTCCGCCTGACCTACCTCTCCAACCACAGAATTTAAGGCGGAGATTTGAAATTTCTAGCCCAGCTTCTTTCATACTGCTTTCAAATGCTTCGGTTTTCCTCTTCAATTTGCTTTGTTGCTATGAGTTTGTTAAGTAAAAAGACTTGGGGCAATCTTCTGAAGAGGGTTTGTTTCTCCGCACAAAGATTGCATCTTTCTGCCATTGGTACATACTGGTACAACTCCATTATTCCGCAAACAATCTGCTGGCATGTTTCTGCCAGGTACCCTTGCTTGCCACACTTGGGCGCGATAGAGCCTGGGCTAACCTGGTACGAATGGTAGGCCTGTTTCAACTTAAAACTATCATGTGATGGGAGATGTCGCCCTGGTAGGCTTGATGGTCCTGCTACTGTTGAATGGGGAATCTCCAGGTACAGTCTCCATATGCCATCTTCATCTCCCACCTTTGGTAGCCAGGCTCTAATAGCAATATCTTCCCAGCCACCAACAAATGTCATCTGCATTTCCTGTCTCATTGAACATCCGTAATAATGACTGTTTTCAAAGTATTGTCGTCAGTTTTCAACAACATTGAAAGCAGAAAATTGGCTACTTCCTCAAATCCTTCCAAAAATTCACAAAGCAAAACAGCAGAACGAAGCTTAATAGCTAAAAACCCTTTGAGCAAAGGGCAAAGTCAGGAATACATTCTAAGTCATCTGGGCTGAAGAAGTTCGTAATTTTTGATTGAGCCTCCTGAGAAGTCCAACCTGACATCCCTATAGGAGTTTACCATCCTCCAAAAAGGAGAACGAACACTGCAGCCTCCGCATGCCGGCATGGCCGGGCCTTGATATGGTGGAGGCACTCACGCACTCAGAAATGAAGAGAAAACAACACAAAAACGGCAATAAATACGGTAACTAAAAGGGAGTAAATAAACACACACCGAAAGCAGAAGGGAAATTGTTGTTTAATCCATGCTTCAAATAACTAATATCTATATCAGTGTCAATTGTTTAACTGTCAAATTTTAAATCAAGACATGGAGAGCGCGAATGTAGTCCCTCACTAGCAGAGCTCATGCAGTCGAGATTCCTGCCTGTTAGGAATCTGTTAGGTCCGCACAACCAGAGCAATGAATACGCCGCCCTGGGTGAAGAACAAATTTCTTGATCATGGCGGCTCCCCTGCCAGGTAAGTAAGGAGCTGTCCATTGCTGATATGTACCACGCCTTCCACAAGTCATTCCGCACTGGCTCACGGCGCCTCGCCACTCGTTCACAGCCAAAGGCATGCCAGAAAGAAAAAGCAATATTTGATTAAATGAGAAGCAAATCTGTATCCAATCCTCATGTGTGTCCCAAATAACAGACGAGTTCGTGGAGCAACTCCTTCCACAGTCTACTTCATGTATGACCAACAAAAGGGAATTCGAAACCACTCATTTCATCCCATTTACCTCCCAAAATGATCCACAACCAAACCAAATGAGGGCGGCACGGTGGCGAGTGGTTAGCGCTTGGCCGCCACAGCAAGAAGGTCGTGGGCTGAATTCGGGGCCCGGCCTGGGACCTTCTGTGTGGAGTTTGCATACCCCTCCTGTGTCTGCGTGGTTCTCTCCGAAGCCTCCGGCTTCCTCCCACAGTCCAAAACATGCATGTGAGGTCAACTGAATATCTCTGAAATGTCCGTAGGTGTGCATGTGAGTGTGAATGGTTGTTTGTCTCTATGTGCCCCAACGATGAATCACACCAATTTGTCCAGGTGCTGCCCGGCCTTCACCCTCAAGCCAGCTGGGATAGGCTCCCAGCAGACCCCGTGACCCTGAATTGGAATCAAATACTGTTATAAAAGATGAATGGAATGAATGAACAATGAATGACTTGTATCGCTAAATAAGATAACACCAAAGAAAATGTGTCGTCAACAGTGCCTATGGTCCCGGTTCAAAAAGGGATCTCAGTCATGAGAACTTTAGTCATTTTAAAGAAGACAACTATAGTCATGGCCAGTGACGTGTATCAGTGCCATGGCTTCATTGCAGCTATCACATGGAAAGGCATGACAAATCTGTTCACCCACCTCAAACGTCAACACAGAATGCATTATGAGCCATGCAAAATTTGTTTTGTTAGAGGGGAATTTTGGGCTCCTGAGAGAAAAATCAAATGGGCCCCTTTTGCACAAGTGCTTTGTCAAAAGCTTTTACATATGTCAAAGAAATACAGTATAGTTCAATAATAGATGCTAAAAGGTATGTCATTATCAGTGTTGTCACACCTTCTTCACTGGGACAGAGAGGTGTGTTATGTAGAGACTGGGGTCCTGCTGGACTCACACTTGTGGCAGCTATGTCTGCCTCAAAGGGGCAGGTTGTGATACGATTGAAGATGCACATCTTTCAAAGCATGCAGTACACCTAATCTATGCTGGGCAAATTCTGACTGAACTAGAGCTGCCAACTTTTAAGGCAATCTTGGAGTGAGATTGCGGTTGCTGGTGTCCTCTGGCTGTGCTTGGGTGGTCCTTTATCAGGTGCCAGCTCTGCCACCACCAGATGACAGTGAGCACCTATGAATCATCCGCTGTCTGCGGTAATGTATGGCAGCCCATGGGTAAGAGAAATCCACAGAGGTGTGGCGGAGACAAAAGAAGAACAAGTCAGGCTTAGTTAGCTTATTTCACTATGGATATTTAGCCAATAGGTGAATATCAATCAGTCACAGACAGGCTACCTAATCTCTTTTGTGAAAAGTCTGTAAGGGTTGATTCCTCTTTTTCTCTCTCCTCTCTTTCTTCCTTTTTGAACTCGATAATCACCTATTTTTGGGGCCCCTGTAAGGCAAATGTGTTTGGAATCATTCCCTAACTTTTCCCCATTTGTTACAGGGTCACTTTGTCAAAATAACAATTTATTACACATCAACACGTTAGGTTAATCATCACATCAGGTTTATAAAGTGGTTCTGCTTTGGGGTCCCTGCCCTTCCAGCTTAAGCATGGAGGAGAGCTCCAGACGCCCAGAAGTTTCTTCCCGCCTTCACGAGCCATCGTGAAAGGCAGTATAAGGCAGGGAGGGCAGCTCAGGTAATGCTTTAAGACTCCTCCCACGCCGCTACCTCCAGAGAGGCCTGGGCAGGAAGTTTTCCCACTCTTCACGGTGCCATCGCAGCATGGCGATGGTGAGCCCAGCGGCAGCAAATTCACGAACCTTAAAACAGCCATATGGGTCGGCAAATCAAAGCTGTTCGGTAGCAATGGCGCACATACATTTGGCGGAAATCTGACGAAGTCTCTCCACAGAAGCATGCGTAGGAAGCCCGGAGGCGGAAGCTCTTCCCGCCCTTCACGAAGCCATCGTGAAAGGTATAAGGCAGGGAGGGCAGCTCAGCTTCGTTTTCGACTCTTCCACGCTACCATATTTGAGAGGCTCTGGCAGAAAGTTTTTCCGCCTCTTTCCACGAAGCCATCGTGGAAAAGCGATGCAGGAGCCCAGCGGGCAGCAGCGCCACGACCTCCAAACCAGCCAGCTCAGCAAAATCGGGCCCTTTCACAACAGCGATAAACTAAATAAGCTATAAGGTAAGAAGTAAGAGATAATATAGCTAAAAGGGTACAACCAGCTTGGCGAAAGAGATACAATTTATGGAATATAATAGTAGTAATATTCTAACAGATTGAGTTTAATACGTCGAGTAGGTTATGGTAGCTTAGGTGGGCGCAGAAAATGCATTGGGCCGGTGGAATGGCTTGTCAGCTGGCGAAATGCTTGTAGTGTTAAAGACCACCCCATAGCTTGCGCTGGATAATGGGAACTCTTTAAAGCCGCCGTTGCTGCTCCTAACCAAAGGGGAGTGAGCTGTGTATTATTGGGGCGTAAGGTCCGTAGAGATGGCAAGGAGGCGAAGGCTATGAAGTGAACTAAGCCTTGTCAAGGGTTCCCATCCCGTGGCAAAGCTGCTCGTTCTGGATTGGCTTGTGGTCCGCTTCAAGCAACGGCTCATAGACATATGGGAAGGACAGTGTAGTGAAGTTTTTTTTTTTTTTTTTTGCATCATCGTAAACAGTATTATCATCGACACGGAAAGATCTCCCGCGTTGGGTCGTACATCCTCGAGAGTGGGTGAATTTCATTTAAAAAAAGAAATGCAGTGAGAAAAAGCAGTGCTCTTAAAAAGTAAGTTCAGATAAAGAAATCTAATTCGTGATGCACACCTTCCTTAAATACGGATTAACTTGTGCAGTAGAGGAATGGCGAGTGGGAGATAAATGTCTTTGCCTTTGAAGTTTTCTTCTTGGATCCACGAACAGGAGCGGAATTAGCTGGATTTCCATCACGCTTGTTGCCACCAAGGGTCCGCTTCAAAGAGATGGAATTGGAATTTCGCGAGAGGCCTTTTGATAGAGGAGGGCTGACCTCTTGGGACTCAAAACAGTGAACCAAAAAGCACAATGTATGGAAAAATTAACTGCTGGGAAGACGCAATATAGAAAAGGTAAGCAGCAAAGTGTGCGTAAGATCATGGGAGCTGTATACGCTTTTAATGTTGACTGGGCAAGTCCAAGTCGACATAGCGTATGTCGATTTCGCTGACGACTGCATCGTGCGTCGAGTCTAGGTCGAGGCTGGCGTCCAGACACAGTTTCAGGAACTCCTGTGCGATTGAACCGGGGAAAGAGATCTGCAATTTTATTGTCCAAACTCAAAATCAGAAAGGCTCGGATAATGAAGATACCAGAACAGAAACCCAAGTGGAGACGCCTGATGAATCTGTTGATTGGAGGTTATGGAGGAAAACGAATTTTGTTTATGATAAGCACGGGGTTGCCTGCATCGCAGAAGACCAGTGCTATTTCCACAGGAGCACATGCTAAGGAGAATCGGGCAGATCCTATAATGCGCTTAAAGTAATGTTATTTGGAAGAAGAATTCAATTGCCATTTATCAGCAAACCACTGGTTGCTGAATAACCTCTAAACCGACTCAGGAGCTGGTGTCTGTAAACAACTCCCAGTCTCCAATAAAGTCTACAGGAACTCGTTCACTTCCTGCAAGAGAAAGGACCTAAACTCTCAAGTCTGGACCCACAATTTCTTCATCCGGAATTCATGTCAGCGAGATTATTCATGGTTTCTAGAGATCTAAAAGTCTTGATATGAACGAGCGACCCTGAGGGACTTCACGCCAGTATAGCGCAGATTGCGGTAATGACCTAGGAGGGAAAGTAAGTCCCTTTTAGAAGTAGTAGCACTGCGCGTACTCACATGGTTAATTCTCCTGAGTGGGCAGTGATGCTAGCATCGTGTTGCCTCTCTAGAACCATTTCCTGGAAATTCAATATATCGAAGTGAACGGGTGAGCTGCCAACAAAGAAAGCGGGCCAGTGATGTCTGGCTTTGACGGCCAATGCTACCAACCTTTTTTTTTTTTTTTTTTTTTTTAAATATATGTTATTATTATTATTTTATTTATTAGCTGATAGCGTCTGGCTCGCTGGAAGCGTAGCAATGAGAGAATGTGTGGTAGTGGAATCTGACTATTAAATCTATTAGCTTCTACTCATGTAAGGTGCAGAGGAGCCAATTATAAGACACTTTATTTCCTAGAGTATTTACGGGCAGCTACTTCAGGGGTTCACGCCAACGATAGTGAAAAGGGAGCAGAAACATCAAAAGCTCTAAATATAAAAGTTCTCCCCATCAATCAATCATCTCGGGCCCTTCCGATGCCGATTGTAAATTTTATATATGAAAGATTTTTTTTTTTTTTTTTTGAAGAAAAGACAGACCAGCTAAACCATGAATTAGTCCAGAAGTTATCAAGTAATTGACAAAGCAGGGTTAGATCTCTCAAGCTTTTCCCAATCTGGCACGCTCACAGGGGTAGACGCTATTTATTTATATTAGTTATTTATTTATTTATATTATGGTTTTTTATATATCTATTTATATTATTGTTTTCATTTATATTATTGTTTTTATATATTTATATTATTGTTTTGTGTTATTATATTATTGTTTTATTTATTCATTTATATTAGTTTTATTTATTTATATATTATTATATTTTATTTATTTATTTATATATTGTTTTATTTATTTATTTATTTATTATTATATTCATTATTATCATTATCATCATTATTTTAATATTATTTATTTATTTTTTCTTCCCCGTCTCGAGGCGTGTTCATTCAGGGGTAAGTTTGGGGTGTCTGTCCCCCAAAAGCTGCAAGAATGAATATATTTACACTCCACAAATCTGCAGCTTGTTAAAATTGAAGCATATGGAGTAGAAAAGGTGTCACCTTGTTTTCTGTTTCTGAGCATTTTGGAGGATGAACAACAGCCACTGATTTAGGGCAAGAAAGAGGACTGTGCAAAGGAAGCCAAATAGGCGGTTTGAACAAATAGAGTGCTTGACGGCCAGTGCAGTGCCGGTTATTAGAGCCCAATCGACCACGGACCAGACCAGCCTTTGGTTAAATCTCTGAATAAACATAGCACATTTAGCTGAGAATCATTATTATTCTTAGAACACCTGAGGTCATAGCAAGATCGGCAAGGGCCACGACTGACTTCTGCCAAGTTAGAGTTTGGACAGCCTGGGATCACTGCCCTTTAATAACACCGACCTATCTCCACATTCAACGCGCTTTGTCGCTAAATTCCGGCACAGCAGGATTTTTAAAGGTTGATGTTGTTACCTGCAGGTTGGCTCCGCGGTTGGATGAGATGGGGCAGCAAAGGTAGAAGGAACGCCGGTGAAAGGAACTGCACTTCCCAAGCTTCTGCGCGGATCAGAACGCCGCCGGGTGGAGCGGTGTGCGCCATCGCTGGAATATGGACCTGCGGTGGGTTGGTTTCTCCGCTGACCCGTAAATCCCGGCTGAAGCTTCTGGAGACTGGATCCTGAATCCATGCTCGAGGGAAAGTTGAATGGCGACAGTGCGGCCATGATGGAGTCGTTCGATGCGGGCTGGCGCCGTCGGGGCTCGCCCCTTGGAGATCTGAGCCACGCTGGATCCCGCCGATCAACAGGTGTTTTCGCTCAATGATGTTTGGAGCGCGGAGGGAGGCGATCGCTGGAGGAAGCGGAATGCCGGAGGCTCAGGAAAAGAGCGAACGACTTTTCGTGGGAAGCCCGACTGGCGGCGCCCCTAAATCGAAACCCAGGATCGGTATTGGCCATTCGTGATGGAAGGACCGGGATCTTTTCCCCATGAGCCGCGAGCCGGCGAAAATGCCTTCCGCGATGATAGCCTCGGATTCGAGCTTTGTGGCGACTTGGGGAGATGAGCTGCTCCTGATCCCGGCATAGTATGAAGCCATCGAGGCAAAGGCAGCTCAGGTGAAAAAACAGAGATAATCATCGAACTTGCTAGGCAACTTTCGATCGCCCGTGAAGAAGCAGAGGAAATGATCAGTTGGGGTGGCTTTAAAAGGGCGCTTCTAAAGAGGCTGACCAATAGGAGCTGAGGGAAGGCGAAGCCTACAGCTAATTAGGGTCACGCAGCTGGAATACTAATAAGGCGACGCCATGCCCTGTCAGAACTAACGCCCGCCGATTTGTTCTTTGACTGGTTGCGGATGTTTGCTGGAAGTGAGTTCCAGAGTTGGGGAGCGGAGGGCTAAACTCTGCCCCTATGGTGCTGAGTCCGTGGACAGATACAGAGCGGGAAGATCTGAGGCAGCAAGAAGGGATGGCAATGCAGGGAGATCAGAAAGGAAGGAGGGGCGGCGTTGTGAATGGCCTTGCCGTACGTTTCCCAACTTTCATCCTATTTTTCCATTTTCCGAATTATCAACCGAAAAGGAATTTTATGTATTGTGTCCTACAACTCAGTTTCTCACAAACACACAGTAGTCGCGGCGATCATCATTATTTTACCCGAAAATTTCAACAAAACACATCTTTTTTATTATCCCAGAATAAAAGAAAAATGTGTGTGGTTTTATTTGCATTCCACCACTCCTCTTTTTTTCTTGGTGAAACACTTGGGCTATTTAAAAAACAACAACAACAACAACCTTGCACTCCTTTTCGTATACATTTTCTTCACTAGAACAACTTGGTTTATCTCCTTGAAAAAGGGGCCACATCATCACTCTGAAGGCCCCTGCACATTTCAAGCAGGGTTTTTTTTTGTTTGTTTTCCAGCGGAGTGATTTTCTCCAAGTTTATTTACAAAAGCAGCAGAGTCGAGGACAACCAGCAAGCTCAGAAGAAAAATTGAAGAGGAGCAGAAACACAGAAAATAAAACTAAGGGAAGGTTTTACCACCCCTGGTGAACAGAGAGAGCATGGATAGAACCTCACCTGGAAGTCTGAGAGAAAATTGAAAATGATACAAAGATATTTAAAAATATACTAATAAAAGGAAGAGAGATACTCACCAACAAGATGTTCCCTGCCTCCTGGAACTCAGGGCCCCGTGCACGAAAGTAGGTTCCGCATCCATGATCACTAACTAATGATCTACTCTTTAAGGTAGTAGATATCAAAATGACATTGAATTGAAAAAAGGTACAACGATAATAAACTAACCATTTGCAACTTGGAGGTGTAAATAAAACCTCATTAAATGTGGCAAGGGCAAAGGGCCCAGGCGGGCTTCAAACCCCAGACCCCAGGTAATAGTCATTCGGTCAAGTAGCCAGGGCGAACTTTTGATGTGTATTCACGTTTAATTGGGATGTGTATTTTTAAATGATGCATGGAAAAGTATGTTATGTTGGAAAATTTCAAATGATTCCAAATTGAACAGTAAACTAAATTGTCCATGTGTTGTGGTTAAATGGTTGTTTGTCTTGATGTGGCCCTGCGATGACTTGGCGGCTTGTCCAGGGTGTCACCCTGCCTTTGCCCTATGACAGCTGGGATAGGCTCCAGCAGACCCGTGACCCTGAGCTCGGGAAGAAGCAGGTATAGAAAATCATTGGCTGGAATGCTTGAAATTAAATTATTCCATTTCATTCCATATTCACACTATTAAAAATAATGACAGTGGGTCTAGTTCAGGCATGGGCATCCGCCCGCGGTTCTCTGTCCGCCCGGTGAAGCCAGTCATAATTCACACCTCGCCCCAACGAAACTTTGCCGACACATTAGCGGGGATAGGATAGCATGTTCCCAACCCCCACAATCACCCGTCAACGAAAAATGCTGGGGGAGCGCATTTAAGCACCACCACCGCAACAAAACTTCCGTCCCGCCACCGATGCAGGTCTGTGTCTCATTTAAAAAGTTTGCCCACCCTGGTCTAGTTGAATGTGATAACGTTGGGTGTTCAGTGGAATAACTATTGGTTTCGTTGGTGGTGACTCTTTACTGAGGGTGAATTAAATAGATCCTGGAATTTAGTCTGGTCCGGACAGGCTCACCCCACAGAATAAATCTCCATGGTAACTTATACCAAAACATATACCACTTCCACCTATCCCACTTTTGTGCAACGGATCCGGGATAAGTTCCGGATAACCAAGATATCCCGGCTTAAATCCCTTATGCTAGTTTTGTGCAAGGGCCCCAGGTCACATCAGACAACAATGTCTGTGAAGGTTCTCAGTCATCAAAGTCATCTTAAGGCAGAATGGTTGAGTTAGGGCAACTGGACTTGTTCTTGTGATGTTGAAGACGTTTCACCTTTCTTCCAAAAGGTGGACAACACTGCTCGACACAACCTGGAACAGAGACCAAGTTTCAATAAAGTTCTGATGATTTGATGTTGGTGACGGAGGAGGAAGCTGCACGGCCTTGTGGAACACACCGGCCACACACACACACCCACACCCTCTTCCGGAATAAGTCAGGACTGTAGAAGCCCCGCCTCCTGTGCTCCTGGAACCAATCACTGCTCTGCCTTCATTTCCTCCTCTTCAAGTCAAACTAGTTTTGTTTCTGAGAAAGTCAGTCAAATGACTCTCAAAGGTGAAATGTCTCAGTTGGACCAAGAAACCTTCTCTTGTTGCCTCTGTCTGGATCTTCTCAAGGATCCAGTGACCACTTCCTGTGGACACAGCTACTGCAGGAAATGTCTCCAACACCACTGGGATGCAGAGGAGGAGGTCTACAGCTGCCCTCAGTGTGGAGGACCTTCACACCAAGGCCTGTCCTGGAGAAGAACACCCTGTTAGCTGCTCTAGTGGAGACCCTGAAGAAAACTGGACTCCAAGCTGCACCTGCTGATCACTGCTATGCTGGAGCTGGAGATGTGGCTTGTGATGTCTGCACTGGGAGGAAACCAAGGCCTTCAAATCCTGTCTGGACTGTCGGGCCTCCTACTGTTACCTCCCTCCAGCCTCATCGTGATTCTGCTCCCCCACAGAGACACAAGCTGGTGGAACCCAGCCAGGAGCTCCAGGAGAACATCTGCCCTCCATGATAAGGTGATGAAGATGTTTGCCACAATGATCAGAAGATCATCTGTGGTTTATGCTGCATGGATGAACATCAAGGTCATCAGACAGTGGCAGCAGCCTGAGAGGACTGAGAGGCAGAGAGGCTGGAGGAGACCAGGCAGAAGATCCAGCACACAGAGGAAGACCTGAAGGTGCTTCAGAAGGAGGTGGAGTCCATCAACGACTCTGCTGATAAAGCAGTGAAGGACAGTGAGGACATCTTCACCCAGATGATTGGTCTGCTGGAGAAAGGGCCTAAGATGGAAGAGCAGGTCAGACCCACACAGGGGCAGGTGAGTGGAGTCAACGATCTTCAGAGGAAGTTGGAGCAGGAGATGATGAAGCTGAAGAGGAGGCGGAGCTGGAGAAGATCTCACACACCTGGACCACAGCCAATTTCTCCACAAGTTCTCCTCACTGCCAGCACTCAGTCCGTCTCCAGACCCTCCAGCCTGGAGATCCGTCCTCTGAGATACTTTGAGGATGTGGCAGCAGCTGTGACCAAGCTGAGAATGAAATACATCAAGTTCTGATGGAGACTCAGACAAACATCTCACGGGCAGTGAGCAACGTTAATGTTCTACTGCCAGAACCAGAACCAGAACCCAGGAGAAGAGGGACCCTCAGATATGTATTACCGCCAAATCACTCTGGATCCAAACACAGTGAACAAATGGTTGTTATTATCTGAGGAGAACAGAAAAGTGACAATCATGAAGGAAGTTCAGTTTATTGTGATCATCCAGACAGATTCATTGACAGGCTGCAGGTCCTGAGTAGAAAGGTCTGACTGGACGATGTTACTGGGAGGTGGAGTGGAGAGGGACTGGTTTGGTGTAGCAGTGGCCTATAGGAACATAGGAGGGGGGTCAAATGGAAGTATATTTTGATTAAATAACAAACCTGGAGTTTAGATTGTTTCTCATGTGAATATATGTTTTTTACAACAACATCAGGACTGATGTCTCAGGTCCTTGGTCCTCCAGAGTGGGAGTGTACCTGCCACACAGCAGGTCTTCTGTCCTTCTACAGCTCTTGGAACCATGGAGCCCTCCACAGAGTCCAGACCTCCTTCACTCAACCGCTACATGTTGGACTTGCTGTTGGTCCAGGTTGTTCAGCTGAGTTGATGAGTGTGACTGAAGTCGCCAGAGAACTTGAGCTGAATTTCACCTTTGATTTTCTTCTGTCTTCACGTTGTTGCCAAGTATCTTGCGTCAGTCAAACAGGGTGGGCGGGGCCTGGACGCCACTTCCAGTTTGTGCTCCTGGTGACTGTTGTCCACCTGATGTTTGTCTCCACAGCTGCTGAATGTTTGTGCCATTGTCTCTTTCCTCTGCAGCCCATTCATCCCACAGATTAATAATGTTATTAGTCCACATGACAATTTTTACTGTGGAAACACAGCTGAGGTCTGTTTCCACTCTCATCCATCTGATGAACCTTCTGACTGTTTTCTGTTTCTGTCCGTTTGTCAACAATCAGATGAATGGATGTGAATTTTGTGAGAGAATTTTGTTTTGATTCTAGTTGTTGGCTCAATGTGACAATAGTGAATCAATAAGTCATGAAATATGCCATCAGTCTATATTGCACAACAATGTCAAGTGAATGACCAACTGTTGAATTGAAGCAATAAACAACAAGACAATCCAGATAGCAGGAGTGTTTCCTGGCAGAGGTTGGACAGCAGAATCCAGGAATTGACACAGTCGACACCCACTGGGGCTGGATGTAGTACCTGTTGATGTAGTACCTAACTGAACAGGCTCAGATGCCTCAATGAGTGGATTGATGATTCGGTTCAATATGAAAAATAGTCTTGAATGTTTTTCAAAATGTCAGGTAAGAATAGGTGATAAGTTATGAGTTATAAGCTATACTTTTTGGTGTGCTGTGTTTCCTCTCTCATTAATGACTGATCGAAAAAGGCATTTTTAAAGTCAATTTGGATCCTGTTGAACACTCAGACTGGACTAATTTTGGTAAACATTTGCTAAAACAATTTTTTATATTTATTCTTTTATTAATTTATGATATTTTAAAAATTCATCTTTAATAAAAAAAATACATTAAGAGAAATACCTTTAATGCGGCAGGCACTCACCATGTAAAGACATGAATATCACAAGGTGCAGCTGATTTGCATGAATTTGTAAAGAGTGCAATTCTCAAGGAAGTTAAAACATTCATCAGGCTTTTTATTTTCACTCATATCACAATAAAATATCCTACAATACAAGAATGCTGGGAAAAGTCTCCGCTTCTTAGTAGATTTTATGTTCTGTCAAGATCCCCATGTATTCACTGCACAGACATTTAGCTGTGAGCAATCACAAGCAGGGAGGGGCCACACATACGCACCTGGGCCGACTGATTTTCGACAATGTGAAACAGACCCCCATTTCCCACTCCCCCAGGAATAGCACTTAGGAATTGCAAGACTGGTATTAATTGCTGTAATAAGACTTAGGTTGGTCTGATGTTTACAGCAGTTTAAAAACTGAGCCACTACCACCACCAGAGGGAGCAGATGAGCTAGGTACTAAAAATGCTGGAAATTGAGCGCTGACACCTGCTGGATTATTGTGTGCCTCCAACTGGGCCCCGTTCTCATGTCCAGTTAAAGTGAACCACTGGTCACGCTCTCAAAAGCACACGACTCATTTTCCGCCAGCTGGCTGGAGTGCGAATTAGCCCGCTGCGCTAATTAACCGCCAAATCCTCCAACCCTAACCCGGCTCCTCATTGGCTAATTGAAACCCTGCAGCCTTCTTCAACGGAGTTCGAGGTAGCTGATTGGGACGTGATGTGGAGTTGACTTAGCGCCAGCGCTAAAGCGCGCAGAGGTTCAGGCGGACGCCACACTGCATCGGCAAAGTGGAGAGATGTGAGGAACTGAGTGGGCTACCACTACAGCTGAGAGGCCGCATGATCCGTCCAGTCATTTACGGTTATCATCTGCAGGAAGAAGAAATAAAATACAGGCTGAGTGACTTGAGTGAGACGGTCAGAACAATAAAGGATTATTGATTGTCTGCACTCAACGAACCGGGGCTTAGCCCCGCTTGTTGGTCTGTCTAAATAGGATCTGAGAGCTGCCCTGCAGGAGCGCCGGACATTGAATCGCATGACCATTAAAACCTCAACCTGCAAAGAATGTGAAATCAGAGGGACAGGATTAGTGGGAGGTGGAAAGTGCTTTAAATACAAGTAACTGCTACTTTGTCGGGCTGAAGCTGAGTGGGCAGAGTTTCTCACTAATAATCCATCAATTCATTCACAGCTCATTGAAATAGACGAATTTAGATTCATTTACACTTTGTCAAGTTTTGACTTCTCGAGGAACTTGAGCCTGAGAAGTGGACACAAATTCAACCTTGAAACCACAAATTGCTAAAAATAAGCCAACCCAGGGGCAGCAGAATCAACGCCAGGCGCAGAGCAGTGGGGCCAAAATAAGTTGATTTATATTTTTAGTATAGAGATATTTATTTGAAGATTTTCAATATTTTGTTTTTTTCTGAGAGAATATTTTAATTCACACCCTCACACATGAAGGAACTAAATACTATTGAATTTGAAATTTAAAACTGCTGGAACTGTAAGTGAATGATTTGAGAATTTGTTTTTCACCTCTAAAAATCTTGAAACATCAGTCTTAATTTGACCAGATCGAGAGAAGCAAAAAATGCAGAGAGACAGAAGTTAACGCAATAGTAATAGCTTTCCACCTAGGTCGGTTGCCAACGTTTTTAATTTTTTAAAAAGCAGATATCTAATTTTTTTTCTACTAACATGGCAATGCGAGAGATACTATTTTGCAACCAGGCCTTATATAAAGCTACCTTGTGGAGGAAGTGCACCTTGCCATGAAGCGTTGCATCACTTTGTGGGTTCATTCATTTGTCATTCATTCATTCATTCATTCAGTTCATTAGAGTTAGATAGTGAGTTTAAATGAAACCCCTGCAAAAAAAGTTTGTGTTGTGATTTCCTGACAAAGTTGGACCCCGAAACAGCACCCCTGCCGGGACAAAAAGCTTACAGCACCCTGGTACTTCTCAGGCAGTCTCCCCATCCAAGTACTAACCAGGCCAGACCCCAGTTTAGCTTCCGAGATCAGGCGTAGGATCGGGCGTTCTCAGGAGTGAGCCCTTGGCCGTCATGAGCAGCTGTTGCAAACAGGCCTTATAAAGAAAGCTGCAGCATGGAGGAAGTGCACCTTGCCATGAAGCTGTACTTGTGGATTTCAACCATTCATTCATTCATTCATTCATCTATCCATTTTAGACAGACAGTGAGTTTAGGCTGTAGCCCCCGCAACAAAGAGTCTAGTCATTGTGCATTCCTGACAAAGTTAGATGAAACAGCACCCCCCTGTCGGGACAAAAGCTCACGAGCACCTGGTATCTCCAAGCCCCCATCCAACCTGTAATCTGCTTAGCTTCCGAGACTGTAATTTCAGACGGGGTTTTGTGTGGTATGGCCGTGTTTAGAGACATACCCAAGCAAACAGGCCTTATAAAGCTGCAGCATGGAGGAAGTGCACCTTGCCATGAAGCTGTACTTGTGGGTTCAGTCATTCATTCATTCATTCATTCATTCATTCATTTAGATAGATAGTGAGTTTAAATGAAACCCCTGCAAAAAGAGTTTGTGTTGTGATTTCTGACAAAGTTGGCGGAAACAGCACCCCTGCCGGGACAAAAGCTTCGGCACCTGGTATTCCCAGGCGGTCTCCCATCCAAGTACTAACCAGGCCCGACCCTGCTTAGCTTCCGAGATCAGCAGATCGGGCGTTTCAGGGTGGTATGGCCGTGGAGACGCTGTTGCAAACAGGCCTTATAAAGCTGCAGCATGGAGGAAGTGCACCTTGCCATGAAGCTGTACTTGTGGGTTCAATCATTCATTCATATTCATTCATTCATTCATTCATTTAGATAGATAGTGAGTTTAAATGAAGCCCTGCAACAAAGAGTTTGTGTTGTGACTGACAGTTGGACGGGAAATACACCTGCCGGGACAAAAAGCTGACACCTGGTATCTCAAAGCGGTCTCCCCATCCAAGTACTTTTTAATTGAGGTCTCAATCGTTTAGCTCGAGATTGTATTTAGATCGCCTTTAGTAATAGACAATGTTGCAAAATAGGCCTTTATAAAGTTGCAGCATGGAGGAAGTGCACCTGCCATGAAGCTGTACTTTTCGTGGGTTCTAGTCATTCATTCATCATTCATTCATTCATTTAGATAGATAGTGAGTCAATAGCCCTGCAAAAAAAAGTTTGTGTTTGTGATTTCCTGACAAAGTTGGAATTGGAACAGCACTTCTGCCGGGACAAAAAGCTTACGGGCACCTGGTATTCCCAGGCGGTCTCCCATCCATTTCTAACCAGGCCCGGACCTACTTAGCTTCCGAGATCAGACGATTGGATTACGTTTCAGGGTGGTATCAAGCCGTGTTTATATTATTAATTGCTGTAAACAGGCCTTATAAAGTTGCAGCATGGAGGAAGTGCACCCTGTTATGAGGTTGTAATTTCAGGGGTTCATTCATTCATTCATTCATTCATTTAGATATAGTGAGTTTAAATGAAGCCCCTGCAAAAAGAGTTTGTGTTGTGATTTCCTGACAAAGTTGGATCGGGAACAGCACCTCTGGGACAAAAAAGCTTACGGCACCTGGCATTCCCAGGCGGCTCCAACTAAGTAATTCAACCAGGTCTCGACCCCGTTTAGCTCTCCGAGATCAGACGAGACTGGGCGTTTCTCAGGGGTGGTATGGTCCGAAGTTAGAGACACTGTTGCAAACAGGCTTTATAAAGCTGCAGTACGGAGGAAGTGCACCTTGCCATGAAGCTTTCGTACTTGTGGGTTCAGTCATTAATTAATTAACTCAATAATTTAGATAGATATTGAGTTTAAAATGAAGCCCGTGCAAAAAGAGTTTGTGCCGTGATTTCTTACAAAGTTGGACGGGAAACAGCACCTCCGCCGGGACAAAAAGCATACGGCACCTGGTAATTCTAGGCGGTCTCCTATCCAAGTAATTAACTAGGCCCGGTCTCGCTTAGCTTTCTCCGAGATCAGACGCAGATCGGGCATTCTCAGGGTGGTATGGTCGTGTTCAAGCGAGACACTGTTGCAGCCAGGCCTTATAAAGTTGCAGCATGAGGATATGCACCTTGCCAAGAAGCTGTATCAGTGATTCATTCATTCATTAATTCATTCATTCATTCATTTAGATATATAGTGGAGTTTAAATGAAGCCCTGCAAAAAAGAGAGTTTGTGGGCAGATTTCCTGACAAAGTTGGATCGGGAACAGCACCCCCTGCCGGGACAAAAAGCTTACCACGGCACCTGGTGGCCCCCAGGCGGTCTCCATCCAAGTAGTGCAACCAGGCCCGACCCTGCTTAGCTTCCGAGATTAGACGAGATCGGGCGTTTTCAGGGTGGTATGGTCAGAAGTTTAGAGGACATTGCTGCCAAAATAGCCTTATAAAGTTGCTGCATGGAGGAAGTGCACCTTGCCATGAAGCTGTACTTGTAGGTTCAGCTATCTATTCATTCATTCATTCATTCATTCATTTAGATAGATAGTGAGTTTAAAATGAAGCCCTGCAAAAAAGTTTGTGTTGTGTGATTTCCTGACAAAGTTGGACGGGAACAGCAATTCTAAGCTTAGCAAAAAGCTTACGGCACCTGGTATTCCCAGGCTGGGTTCCCCATCCAAGTACTAATCTAGGCCCGACCCCTGCTTTAGCTTCCGATCAGACTGGGACGACCTGGAAGTGCGCTCAGGGTGGTATGGTCAGAAGCGTTTCTAGAGACACTGTTGCAAACAGGCCTTATAAAGCTCAGCAGTATGGAGGAAGTGCACCTCGTCATGAAGCTGTACTAGTTCATTCATTCATTCATTCATTCATTCATTTAGATAGATAGTGAGTTTAAATGAAGCCCTTGCAAAAAGAGTTTGTGTTGTGATTCTGACAAAGTTGGATTTGGAACAGCACCCCTGCCGGGACAAAAAGCTTAAGGCACCTGGTATTCCCCAGGCGGTCTCCCATCCAAGTACTAACCAGGTCCGACCCTGCTTAGCTTCCGAGATCAGACGAGATCGGGCGCTCAGGGTGGTATGGTCAGAAGCGTAGAGACACTGTTGCAAACAGGCCTTATAAAGTTGCAGTATGGAGGAAGTGCATCTTTGCCATGAAGCTGTACTTGTGGGTTCATTCATTCATTCATTCATTCATTCATTCATTTGGATATAGTGAGTTTAAATGAAGCCCTGCAAAAAAGAGTTTGTGTTGTGATTTGACCAAAGTTGGATGGGAACAGCACTCAAGCCGGGACAAAGCTTACGGCACCTGGTAGGCCCCAGGCGTGTCTCCCATCCAAGTACTAATCCAGGCCCGACCCTGCTTAGCTTCCGAGATCAGACGCAGATCGGGCGCCTTGTGGTGGTATGAATAAGCGCTTTAGACACACTGTTGCAACAGGCCTTATAAAGCTGTAGCATGGAGGAAGTGCAATTTGCCATGAAGCTGTACTTCTCAGGGGTTCATTCATCCATTCATTCATTAACACAGATAGATAGTAGAGATTCAATGAAGCCCCTACCAAAGAGTTTTGTGTTGTGATTTCTGCAATAAAGTTGGGCGGAGAGCAGCACCCTCCGCGGGACAAAAAGCATACGGCACCTGGTGTTCCCAGGCGGCTCCCGTCCAAGGACTAACCAGGCCCGACCCTACTTAACCTCCGAGATCAGGCAAAGAGATCCAGGCCTTCAGGGTGGTATGGTCGTGAAGCGAGAGACGCTGTTGCAAACAGGCCTTATAAAGCTGCAGCATGGAGGAAGTACACACCTTGCCATGAAGCTGTGCTTGTGGGTTCATTCATTCATTCATTCATTCATTCATTTAGATAGATATAGTGAGTTTCTAATGAAGCCCTGCAAAAGAGTTTGTGTTGTGATTTCCACGACAAAGTTGGACCAGGAAACAGCACCCCTGCGGGACAAAAAAGCTTCTGCACCTGGTATTCCCAGGCGGTCTCCCATCAAGTACTAACCAGGGTTCACCCTGCTTAGCTTCGAGATCAGGCGAGATCGGGCGTTCTCAAGGTGGTATGGTAATAAATGGCGAGAACACTGTTGCAAACAGGCACTTACTAAAGCTGCAGCATGGAGGAAGTGCACCTTGCCATCAAAGCTGTACTTGTGGGTTCATTCATTCATTCATTCATTTGAATAGATAGATAGTGAGTTTAAATGAAGCCCTGCAAAAAAGAGTTTGTATGTTGATTTCTGACGAAAGTTGGAGTTAGAATGAAACAGCACCCCTGCCGGGACAAAAAGCTACATGGCACCTGGTATTCCCCCAGGCGGTCTCCCCATCAAGAAATACTAACCAGGCCCACGACCCTGCTTGGCTTCAGAGATCAAATGAGATAGGCGTTCTCCCAGTGTAGGCGTATGGCCAGCGAGAGACGCTGTTGCAAACAGGCCTTATAAAGCTGCAGCATGGAGGAAGTGCACCTTGCCATGAAGCTGCACTTGTGGGTTCATTCATTCATTCATTCATTCATTCATTCATTCATTCATTTAGATAGATAGTGAGTTTAAATGAAGCCCCTGCAAAAAAATTTTATGTTGTGATTTCCTGACAAAGTTGGAGCGGGAAACAGCACCCCCCTGCCGGGACAAAAACTTACGACACCTGGTATTCCCAGGCGGTCTCCCATCAAGTACTAACTAGGCCCGACCCTGCTTAGCTTCCGAGATCAGAGGCGAGGATCGGGCATTCTCAGGGTGGTATGGACGTAGCAAAGACACTGTTGCAAACAGGCCTTATAAAGCTGCAGCATGGAGGAAGTGAACCTTACCTGTCAAGTTGTACTTGTGGGTTCATTCATTCATTCATTCATTATCCATTCATTCATTTAGATAGATATTGAGTTTAAATGAAGCCCTGCAAAAAAGAGTTTGTGTTGTGATTTCCGACAAGTTGGACGGGAAACAGCACCCCGGGACAAAAGCTTCTGGCACCTGTATTCCCAGCAGTCTCCATCAGAGTACTAACCAGGCCCCGACCCTGCTTAGCTTTACGAGATCAGACGGCGGATCATGCTGTTCTCCAAGGAAGTAGACGTGGCAGAGACACTGTTGCAAACAGGCCTTACTCTAAAGCTGCAGCATGGAGGAAGTGCACCTTGCTTGAAGTGGCCTACATGGGTTCATTCAGTGCATTCATTCATTCATTTAGATAGATAGTGAGTTTAAATAATGGCCCTGCAAAAGAGTTTGTGTTGTGATTTCTGACAAAGTTGGACAGAAAAAGCACCCCCTGCCAGGACAAAAACTACGGCACCTGGTATCTCTGCAGGCGGTCTCATCCAAGTACTAACCAGGCCCGACCCTGCTTAGCTTCCGAGATCAGACGCAGACCGGGC
>CM020509.1:21738198-21743198 GCA_009823395.1 Thamnaconus septentrionalis | reverse complement strand
AGTTTTGTTGTGATTTCCAAAAAGTTGGACGGGAAACAGCACCCCGCCGGGACAAAAAGCATCGGCACCTGGTATTCCCGGCGGTCTCCCATCCAAGTACTAACCAGGCCCGACCCTGCTTGCTTCCGAGATCAGCGAGATCGGGCCTCAGGGTGGTATGGCCTGGGAGACACTTTGCAAACAGGCCTTATAAAGCTGCAGCATGGAGGAAGTGCACCTTGCCATGAAGCTGTATTTGGGTTTTCATTCATTCATTCATTCATTCATTCATTTAGATAGATAGTGAGTTTAAATGAAGCCCTGCAAAAAGAGTTTTGTTGTGATTTCCTGAAAAGTTGGACGGGAAACAGCACCCCTGCCGGGACAAAAAGCTTAAGGCACCTGGTATTCCCAGGCGGTCTCCCATCCAAGTACTAACCAGGCCCGACCCTGCTTAGCTTCCGAGATCAGCGAGATCGGGCTTCTCAGGGTGGTATGGCCGTGCGAGAGACACTGTTGCAAACAGGCCTTATAAAGCTGCAGCATGGAGGAAGTGCACCTTATGAAGCTGTACTTTGGGGTTCATTCATTCATTCATTCATTCATTCATTAATTTAGATAGATAGTAGTTTAAATGAAGCCCCTGCAAAAAGAGTTTGTGTTGTGATTTTGACAAAGTTGGACGGGAAACAGCACCCCCTGCCGGGGACAAAACTTCGGCACCTGGTATTCCCAGGCGGTCTCCCATCCAAACTAACCAGGCCCGACCCTGCTTAGCTTCCGAGATCAGCGAGATCGGGCGTTCTCAGGGTGGTATGGCCGGCGAGTCACTGTTGCAAACAGGCCTTATAAAGCTGCAGCATGGAGGAAGTGCACCTTGCCATGAAGCTGTATTGTGGGTTTTTCATTCATTCATTCATTCATTAATTTAGATAGATAGTCAGTTTAAATGAACCCTGCAAAAGAGTTTGTGTTGTGATTTCTGACAAAGTTGGACGGGAAACAGCACCCCTGCCGGGAAAAAGCTTACGGCACCTGGTATTCCCAGGCGGTCTCCCATCCAAACTAACCAGGCCCGACCCTGCTTAGCTTCCGAGATCAGCGAGATCGGCATTCTCATGGTATGGCCGTGCGAGAGACACTGTTGCAAACAGGCCTTATAAACTGCAGCATGGAGGAAGTGCACCTTGCCATGAAGCTGTACTTTGGATTCATTCATTCATTCATTAATTCATTCATTCATTCATTTAGAAATAGTGAGTTTAAATGAAGCCCTGCAAAAAAGTTTGTGTTGTGATTTCCAAAGTTGGACGGGAAACAGCACCCCTGCCGGGACAAAAAGCTTACGGCACCTGGTATTCCCGGCGGTCTCCCATCCAAGTACTCCAGGCCCGACCCTGCTTAGCTTCCGAGATCAGCGGATCGGGCCTCAGGGTGGTATGGCTGCGTGTTTAGAGACACTGTTGCAAAACAGGGCCTTATAAAGCTGCAGCATGGAGGTGAAGTGCACCTTGCCATGAAGCTGTACTTGTGGGTTCATTAGTCATTCATTCATCTATTCATTCATTCATTCATTTAGATAGATAGTGAGTTTAAATGAAGCCCTGCAAAAAACAGTTTGTGTTGTGATTTCGACAAAGTTGGACGGGGAAACAGCACTCAAGCCGGGACAAAAGCTTACGGCACCTGGTATTCCCAGGCAGTTCCCCATCCAAGTACTAACCAGGCCCGACCTGCTTAGCTTCCGAGATCAGACGACTGGCGTTTCAGGGTATGGTCGTAAGCTTGAGAGACACTGCAAACAGGCTCTATAAAGTTGCAGCATGGAGGAAGTGCACCTTGTCATGAAGCTGTACTTAGGGGTTCAGTCATTCATTCATTCATTCATTCATTCATTCATTTAGATAGATAGTGAGTTTAAATGAAGCTCCCTGCAAAAAACAAAGTTTGTGTTGTGGGGATTTCGACAAAGTTGGACGGGAAACAGCACCCCTGCCTGGACAAAAGCTTACGGCATCTGGTATTCCCAGGCGGTCTCCCATCCAAGCACTAACCAGGCCCGACCCTGCTTAGCTCTCCGAGGATCAGACGAGATCGGGCGTTTTGTGGGTGGTATGGGTCTGAAGCTAGAGACACTGTTGCAAACAGGCCTTATAAAGCTGCAGATGCTTGCGAAGTGCACCTTGCCATGAAGCTGTAACTTCTCAGGGTTCATTATCTATTCATCTATTCATTCATTCTATTCATTCATTCATTCATTTAGATAGATAGTGAGTTTAAAATGAAGCCCCTGCAAAAAAGAGTTTGTGTTGTGATTTCCTGACAAAGTTGGACTTGGAACAGCACCCTCTGCCGGGACAAAAGCTACTTGTGCACCTGAGTATTCCCAGGCGGTCTCCCATCCAAGTACTAACCAGGCCCCGACCTGCTTAGCTTCCAGATCTGCCAGGCAATGGTCTGTCTATTTATTAGAGAAGAAAAGTCCTTCAAAAAGAGTTTGTTTTCCAATAAAACATTAAAGAAAATTTGTATGACTGCAAGATCGGGATGCATTCAGGTGGTATGGCCGTAAGTTTGTGAGACGCTGTTGCAAACAGGCCTTATAAAGCTGCAGCATGGAGGAAGTGCAATTCTGCCATGAAGCTGGTATTTCTGTGGGTTCATTCATTCATTCATTCATTCATTTAGATATATAGTGAGTTTAAATGAAGTTCCTGCCAAAAAGAGAGTTTGTAAGTTGTGATTTCCTGACAAAGTTGGACGGGGAAACAGCACCCCTGCTGGGGACAAAAGCTCACGGCACCTGGTAGGCTCCCAGGCGGTCTCCCATCATCCAGCATTTCAATTCAGGCCCGACCCTGCTTAGCTTCCAGACTCAGATCTAGATCGGCGCTCAGGGTGGTATGGTCCGTGAAGTAGAGACGCTGTTGCAAACAGGCCTTATAAAGCTGCAGCATGGAGGAAGTGCACCTTGCCTTGAAGCTGTACTTGTGGGTTCGAGTTTATTAGGTCTATTCATTCATTCATTCATTCATTCATTTTAGATAGATAGTGAGTTTAAAAATGAAGCCCTGCAAAAAAGAGTTTGTGTTGTGATTTCCCGACAAAGTTGGACGGGAAATAAGCACCGCCGGGACATAAAAAGCTTTACGGCACCTGGTATTCCCAGGCGGTCTCCCATCTGGGGTACTCAATCGAAGGCCCCGACCCTGCTTATCTTCCGAGATCAGACGGCAGATCAGGCTGCTCACGGTGGTAATGGCCGTGTTTAGTAGACACTGTTGCAAACAGGCATTATAAAGCGTGGCAGTGATGGGAGGAAGTGCACTTTGCTGCTAGAAGCTGTACTTGTGGGTTAAATCATTCATTCATTCATTCATTCATTCATTCATTCGTTAATTTAGATAGATAGTGAGTTTAAATGAAGCCCTGCAAAAAGAGTTTGTGTTGTGGATTTCCTGACAAAGTTGGACGTGGAACAGCACCCTCCGGGACAAAGCTTACGGCACCTGGTACCCCAGGCGGTCTCCCCATCCAAGTACTAACCAGGCAAGACCCTGCTTAGCTTCCGAGATCAGACGAGATCGGGCGTTTCTCAGGGTGGTATGGGTCCGAAGTAGAGACACTGTTGCAAACAGGGCCTTATAAAAGCTGCAGCATGGAGGAAGTGCACCCTTGCCATGAAGCTGTACTTGTGGGTTCATTCATTCATCTCATTCATTCATTTAGAGATATATAGTGAGTTTAAATGAAGCCCTGCAAAAGAAAGCCAGTTTTGTGTTGTGGATTTCGACAAAGTTGGATTTGGAAACAGCAATTCTCCTGCCGGGACAAAAGCTACGGCACCTGCAGGCTCCCAGGCGGTTCCCATCCATCCACTAACCAGGCCAGACCCTGCCGAAACTTCCCGAGATCAGACGAGATCGGGCATTCTCAGGGTGGTATGGTCAGTAAGCTTATGAGACACTGTTGCAAACAGGCCTTATAAAGCTGCAGCATGGAGGAAGTGCACCCTTGCTGATGGCACTGTACTTCAGGGATTCATTCATTCATTCATTCATTCATTCATTCATTCATTTAGACAGAGATAGTGAGTTTGAATGAAGCCCTGCAAAAAGAGTTTGTGTTGTGATTTCCGACAAAGCTGGACGGGTAGCACTCGTCGGGACAAAAGCTACGGCACTGGTATTCCCAGGCGGTCTCCCATCCAAGTACTAACCAGGCCCGACCCTCGTTTATCTTCCGAGATCGACTAGAGATCAGGCTGCCTCACGGTGAAGTGCTGTAAGAGACACTGTTGCAAACAGGCATTATGGAAGCTTTGGAGGAAGTACCTGCCATGAAGCTGTACTTGTGGGTTAAATCATTCATTCATTCATTCATTCATTCATTCATTCGTTAATTTAGATAGATAGTGAGCTGAAGCCCCCGCAAAAAGAGTCAGGTTGTGATTTCGATGTTGATCGGAAACAGCACCCCTGCCGGACAAAAAGCTTACGGCACCTGATTCCCAGGCGGTCTCCCATCCAAGTACTAACCAGGCCCGACCCTGCTTGCCCGAGATCAGCGAGATCGGGCGCTCAGGGTGGTATGGCCGTGGGGAGAACACTGTTGCAAACAGGCCTTATAAAGCTGCAGCATGGAGGAAGTGCACCTTGCCGGCTGTACTTTGGATTCATTCATTCATTCATTCATTCATTCATTTAGATAGATGTGAGTTTAAATGAAGCCCTGCAAAAAGAGTTTGTGTTGTGATTTCCTGACAAAGTTGGACGGAAACAGCACCCCTGCCGGGAAAAAAGCTTCGGCACCTGGTATTCCCAGGCGGTCTCCCATCCAAGTACTAACCAGGCCCACCCTGCTTAGCTTCCGAGATCAGCGAGATCGGGCCTCAGGTGGTATGGCCGTGCGAGAACTGTTGCAAACAGGCCTTATAAAGTGCAGCATGGAGGAAGTGCACCTTGCCATGAAGCTGTCTTGTGGGTTCAGTCATTCATTCATTCCATTCATTTAGTAGATAG